>JAJOZX010001252.1:115000-127500 GCA_023014485.1 Bathynomus jamesi
TATAGTCACTGGTGATTTAAAAGTAGCGAAACAAAGTACGGCAGCGGTCAATAAAGCGAACAAAGTGTTATGTTTTATAGCTCGGAATTTTGAGTACAAATCGTGCGATATTATAGTTCCTCTTTATAAATCATTAGTTGGACCACATTTGGAGTACGGCGTCCAATTTTGGAATCCGCATATGCGCAAAGATATAGACAAAATCGAAAGAGTATAAAGACGAGCAACTAAGATGATTCCGTCGCTTAGGTCAAAGTCGTACGAGGATAGGCTTAAAGAGTTAAAATTTACTACACTCGAGACTAGGAGGCTAAGGGGTGATCTAATCCAGGTTTTCAAAATTATGAATGGGTTCGATAACGTAGACAGAGATAGCTTTTTCGAAATATCTCAATATAAATAATAGGACTAGAAATCACGGGCGTAGGATGACAAGTAGAAGGTTCGAGACAGCAGTTGCCAACAACTTTTTTACGCATAGAATAGTAAATAGCTGGAATAGTTTTCCGGTAGAAGTAATTAGTAGCACGTCTATAAACATGTTTAAAAATCGATTAGACGCATATGTTGATAGATTGGGTATTGTTTAAAGTAGTAAAATTAAGGGTTAGATAAGATAGATTTTGATTCTCTTTTCATTAAAGATCACAATAACCAGACTAGAGGTCATAGTATGAAATTATTTTAGCCAAGTTGTAGAACAAATTTAAGAAAACATAGTTTTACAAGTGTTGTGGGATATAGGGAGGCAGCATTTTGGGTTAGGGGATACTCTCTGTCCGTACACACCCCATCTAAAGAGATTCCTCTGCCGAAGGGTGCCCCCCATAGTACTGTGAGGTATTGAAAAACTCATGATCTTCACTTGCCGCACAAACACCTTTAAATGAGAGACCCAAAATGGGTGCACACACATTTCTACATTACTGTACATTCTTTGCAGCCACACCTACACTTTTCCTCCTAAGTATATATATTGTAATGTATATGGTTGTAAATTGTGACTTGGTCCGCAATTGATATGGACCGTGACTTATTTTTGGTTGGCAATGTACTGGTGTTGATGGATACCGTAATGAAATTGACTGGATTCCTTGGATCTGTTATATTTGCATGTCGATTATAAATGGATATGGAGTGTAACATATTTGTGGATAGTAGTCTATTATGACTTGATCCTCTGGATCTAGAGATTCTATCGTTAGTTTTAAATTGAAAATTAATTAGTTTTAAATTCGTAATTATTTAGTTTTGTAAAAATTGGTCGTTGCCAATGTACAGTCGGTTTTTACATAGTGGAGCCACCTCGATGGGCCGAAGTGGCCCCTAGTGTGCCCACTGTAAAAATTTCTTATGTTCTTGTGGTTCGTAACTCACGTAAAATTGTAGGTCCCCTGCGCCACCACGGAGGACATGCACAATACACATTACGAACACAGTTAGGTAGACCAGGCATGAGTGGATCCTAGGGTCTTTGTTGGTCTGAAACATTATAACGTTATGACATTATAATATATATATATATAATATATATATATATATAGACGCAGCCAACACATTTCACCTGCTAAATACTCTCCAGCAATTACAAAACCAGCTGACAAATATAAATATAGAAATCCGAGAGCCGGACAGAAGGTACGAACAAAGGCACTTCATGCGTTATCGGGACAACAGGTACTGATAAAGATAAAAAGAGGTAAATTCTCGGAGGACCACAAGGAAACGAAACCGGCACCCCCATTGGTAAACAAATCGGAACCACCTGCAGGCGAAAAAGAAAGAGAAAAAATAAAAATAATCCTAGCCAACGAACAAAGTTGTATACCTGAAAGGACTCATGCAAGAAGCCGGAGCAGACTTTGCAAGCCTCACGGAAACTCATCTAAAGGACTGCCAAGCGAACTGTGAAAATTGTGAGTCCTGTATTGACAAAAAAGAAATACATTTTGACAACTATAACATCCTTCGAGCCGACAGAACAGTGAGACGTAAAGGAGGATGTGCTATTTACACACGTAGAATGTGTAGCAGCAAAAATTGAAAAATTAAATATGGTACTAATTGTAATGTACAGACCCCCAAACACGGCAACCTCAAAATTTTCAGATTCCATTACAGAGGTAAGAAACTTAGTAAAAGATCTACACTCTCCAACCCCAAATATTTTTATCTGTGGTGATTTTAATTTCCCATTCATGAAATATAAAAGGATAGGAAAACACATATGTATACACCAGGACAAGGGGGGCACACGAGAAGACCAGGAGCAGGTAAAAATGCTACTAGCTTTACCTGAGGAATTTATGTTAACGCAAGAAATAACAGAAAACACAAGAAAAAAAACTGCCTCGATTTGGTATTCACAAACAACAGTAATCTAATTGATAATGTAGAAATATCCCCAACTATGATATCAGACCACAACATCATTGAAATAACAACTAATATAAAGGTAACAGGAAAGGAAAGAACACGCACAACAGAAAGAAGCAAATTCGAAATTTTTAATTCCAATGCTATAAACTGGGAAGATGTGACATCCAGCATGGAAGTAATAGATTGGAAAACCATTTTCGAGGCCAAGACAACGGAAGAGATGCTAATGACGTTAGAGGAGAAGACGTTAGAAATTGTGGAAAAACATGTCCCAAAGATACAACAAAGAGGAAAAAGAAGCAGGTTCGAAAGACAAAAGAGGGCATTGTTCCGAAAGAGAAAAAGAGTGACTGCAAAATTAAGTAATTGTAAAGATAACATCAGAAAAATATTAAATGATAAACTACAAAGTATCAATGTCGTCATACAGGAACTAATCGAGAAGCATACAGAAAAAGAAGATGACGCTATAGAAGCGATAAAGGCTAACTCAAAGTACTTCTATAATTTCGCAAAAAGAAAGTCGAAAAACCATGCGACTATCGGACCTTTAAAAAATGAGAACAGTGATTTATCTGATGATCTAACAGAAGTATCTGAAATATTAAGAGCTCAGTATGAATCATCTTTCAGTATCCCAAAAACTGACAAATCGATATGTGATAGAAACGCGTTCTTTGAAGAAGAACCACAAGGGGAAAGTAAAACGGATTTTGACTTTACGACGGATGATATTATGCAAGCCATAGGGAAACTAAAAACACACTCAGCAGCAGGCCCGGATAAATGGAATGCCACACTGATCAAAAACTGCAAGAATGCAATCGCTGAGCCCCTATACTGGATATAGAGACGATCATTAGACACGGGAGAAATACCGGGCATCCTGAAGAGCGCGAACATAGTCCCAATATATAAAGGAGGAGGTCGATCCGTGGCCAAAAACTATAGGCCAGTATCGCTTACATCTCACTAAAATATTTGAAAGAATAGTTAGACAGAAAATCTGACTTTTTGGAAACTCAGAAAAAATTCAATCATAACCAACACGGGTTTCGGTCAGGCAGATCATGCCTATCACAACTAATGGAACACTACAACAACATTATTGATTCATTTGAAAGTAATGAAAACTATGATGTACTATACACAGACTTTGCTAAAGCGTTCGACAAGTGTGACCACGGAATCATAATACATAAACTGAAATATATGGGAATAACAGGAAAAGTAGGGAAATGGATATATAATTTCCTTAGTGAGCGGAGGCAAGTCGTTACAGTACAAGGAATATCTTCATCAGAATCAGAGGTCCTCAGCTCAGTACCACAAGGAACAGTATTAGCTCCACTACTCTTCATAATCATGCTAACTGACATAGATGAGGACGTTACCAGAGACAGCACAGTAACATCCTTTGCGGATGACACAAAGATCAGTAGAAAAATAAGAAACCCAGAAGACATAGGATGTCTACAAACCGACATAAACAAAATCTACAAGTGGACGGAAGACAACAATATGAAGTTTAACACCGAGAAATTTCAGCTATTACTTTATGGAAAAAAATACCTAAAATCCATGGAATATTATACCCCAAATGGACAGGAAATTCAGAGAAATTCCAGAGCAAAAGATTTATGGGTTGTAATGACAGATGATGCGAAATTTGAAACAAAAAATAAGATAGCAGTAAACAGAGCAAAGAGAATAACGGGTCAGATTCTGAGAACCTTTAAACGAAGGGATAGGAATGTAATAATTCCTCTACTGAAAACCCTGATAATACCCAAATTGGAATACTGCTCGGTCCTAACATCCCCATATAAAAAAGAAGACATTAGACAGCTGGAGGAGATCCAAAGAAGCTTCACAGCCAAGATCAATGGGTGCAAAAACTAAATTACTGGGAAAGGTTACGAGAACTAGAACTATATTCACTGGAAAGGAGAAGAGAGAGATACACCATTATTTACACTTGGAAAATAATGGAGAAACTAGTCCCTAATCTTACTCTGAATCCCATAACTCCCCAAACAACGGTTGAGAGTAGAAGCGGTAGACTGTGTCGTATTCCCAAATTGAAGGCGAGACAGGAACATCCTTATCCCTGAAAGAAAATAGTTTTGTAGTGAGAGGACCAAAACTGTTTAATCAGTTGCCCAAAGACTTAAGAAACACGAAGGGAGTTGCAGTGGAAATCTTCAAAAGAAGACTAGACGCCTGGCTCAGAACAATCCCCGATGAGCCGGGCGTACCTGGCTATGTGAGGTGGAGAGCGCAAGAATCCAACTAACTACTTCACCAGGCCAACTCGAGAGGAGGGGCGACAAGCTTGACCTTCGCGAAATGAGAAATCATCGCGCGGAACCTTGTAAGGTTGTATATATATATATATATATATATATATATATATATATGTTAGGGTGGTCCATAATTTCACTTTTTAAAATTTTTAATGGTCCAACATGCTAATGTTATGAGCATTGGTGCAAGAAACAACATGGTTACCAGTTTTTGGAGTTCCGGTAATATCAACCCCCCCCCCCCCCCCCCCCCCCCCACAATTTATATTGCATGTAAAAAAACTGAGTAAAAACGACATTTTTAAGCATTTTTTTAATATTAATCATATTTAATCTTGTATAAAAGCATACATATTGCATATCAATTTATTCAGAAATCAACTTTGCACATTTTGGTGTATAAATTGATTATTTATTCGGAATAGTATACATAGAAATGTTCTATAACAGCTGATTAAGCCAATATTTTATGTTTTTCAGATATCCAATGATGTATATAGTATATGATGCATTTTTCACTTGGTTGATTCTAATCTTATTTTAAATGAATATCATGGCTACGCCTAAGAAATTAAATATAAAGTTAAGAAAATGCAGTTATGATCCAATTATTGGTAATCTTAAAGATGAACTGATTCCTACAGGACTATTCCAGCTACCATCCCAATCAGATGCACTTCAGCATTTCTATCATTTAAAAAGAAATGATATGGTTATGAACAATAAAGAAGAGGCTGCAACAGTTGTACTTAATAAAGTTAAAAAATTCTGGAACTTAGCTGGCATTAAAATGCAAGATATTTCCAAAAGCAGAAGACCAAAAGAAAAGATTCTGACTTTAGTTAATGAATATGAAACACTGAAAAAACACAAAAACAGGAATACTTTCGAAGATAAAAAGGATATTTTTTGTAAAAAATAGATATGCTATTGGATATATCGGCAGCAGATGCTTTTGAAACAATAATGAAAGACAGAATGAGAACAACAAGAAACAAAAGCGAAGATATAAAGTTCCTTGAAGATCAAAGAACTATTCGGAATATGTACGTCTCCAGCCTTGATAAGTCTTATGTAACTCGGACAGAAAGACGAAACCAAAGAATTCGACATGACGTAGAGAGAAAAGAAAAACTCTTAGCAGACATGGATGCAGGACACAGTGGTGAACAAATGAATATCTCACCTGATGATGACATTCCTATAGATAATGATGAATCAAGTAATGAATCAAATGACTCCGACTTTCAACCTTCGGCTCAAAGAAATCCTAAAAAAAGATTTCGCAATTTCGATTCTCAAATGGTTTCTGACACGGCTGATAGGCTGAATCTCTCGCATAGCCAAAGAAGTTTTTTACACTGCAGCAGTTGCCATTAGAATTAAATATAAATATACATGACATGAGTTGTTTTTAATGAACTCATTGAATATAAAAATTATGATCACGATGTAGCATCCAGTGCTCTTAAGGGATTAAATGGTCAGCTATGGTATCTGACTGAGGAACTAGTACCAATTGCTTTGTTTTCCCGGCAAATTTCAGATGCAGAAAAAAGTCTGATTGCAAAGTCAATGAAGAAAGTCTCAAATCAACCCGCAACACCCTCCTCCCAAAGGTCAGCCAATCTTCCCTAAGCTAACAAATACAACTAAGCTGTGTCAGTTAGTTGGTAAAGGTTCTTCAATTGTTTTCCAATGCTTGGGAACTAGTGGTGACTGGCTAAATGAACCTGTTACTTCTTGGAAAAATTGCAAATCTTTCCAAGTTATGGAGAACTTTGTCAAAAACATGAAAGTTGTGAATGATCCTGCCGAGAGAGCAATCAAGCTGATTGAAGATTTCAAAGACAGAATTGTTAATGATGAATCACAAAAACAATTTTTGGTAAAAGTTATAGAGCAACATCGACGCCTTCTTCCAGACTTCAAGAAAAAATATTTGGCTGAAATGTATAATTATGTTAAGTGAGCGTTTATTGTGTAATGTTATGCAGAAGTATTTATCTTTTTAATTAAACTTTGGTATAATTTTTTAATCATTGTAAAAGGAATTCATTTTTGTTTAAAAATAAATGCAAAAAAAAAACGATGGGGACCTGAAATCAGGTTTGTTCCCACTGGAAATATACTGTAGCTGGCTTGATAAGCTGGTCTAATTTCGAGCCCATCGCCGCGAAGCTGCCAGGGATGATGCTTCAGGGTGGCGGTAACACCCTTAGAATATATAATTAATTAAAATATATTATTACCAAGAAAAAATAATCTAGTCATATGTTTATTCACAAAGAAGCGGAAAAACTTTCGTTTTCTCAGTCAAATTTTTGGGTCCCATATAAATTGGGGCATTGGTTTCTGCGAGTATGTAGAAGAATTACGGCATTTGGAAGAGTGAAGTCCATGGTGTAATGGTATCGCGTCTGACCGGCAATCGGAAGATCCGGTTCGATTCCCAGGTGGTTACTTCATTTTTCATTTGTTCCGTTTTCTCTCTCTCGTCTTGCGCGGAATATCTCCTATACAAGCGTCGTTCTTTACGTTATTTATACTGCGTGTTCTTTGCAGTTGAATGTATATAATGTTACGGCATGCGGGAGGGCCCCCTTGGGGCATTGGTTTCTGCGAGTATGTAGAAGAATTACGGCATTTGGAAGAGTGAAGTCCATGGTGTAATGGTATCGCGTCTGACCGGCAATCGGAAGATCCCGGGTTCGATTCCAGGTGGTTACTTCATTTTTCATTTGTTCCGTTTCTCTCTCTCGTCTTGCGCGGAATATCTCCTATACAAGCGTCGTTCTTTACGTTATTTATACTGCGTGTTCTTTGCAGTTGAATGTATATAATGTTACGGCATGCGGGAGGTGCCCCCTTGGGGCATTGGTTTCTGCGAGTATGTAGAAGAATTACGGCATTTGGAAGAGTGAAGTCCATGGTGTAATGGTATCGCGTCTGACCGGCAATCGGAAGATCCCGGGTTCGATTCCAGGTGGTTACTTCATTTTTTCATTTATTCCGTTTTCTCTCTCTCGTCTTGCGCGGAATATCTCCTATACAAGCGTCGTTCTTTACGTTTTTATACTGCGTGTTCTTTGCAGTTGAATGTATATAATGTTACGGCATGCGGGAGGTGCCCCCTTAGGGCATTGGTTTCTGCGAGTATGTAGAAGAATTACGGCATTTGGAAGAGTGAAGTCCATGGTGTAATGGTATCGCGTCTGACCGGCAATCGGAAGATCCCGGGTTCGATTCCCAGGTGGTTACTTCATTTTTTCATTTATTCCGTTTTCTCTCTCTCGTCTTGCGCGGAATATCTCCTATACAAGCGTCGTTCTTTACGTTATTTATACTGCGTGTTCTTTGCAGTTGAATGTATATAATGTTACGGCATGCGGGAGGTGCCCCCTTGGGGCATTGGTTTCTGCGAGTATGTAGAAGAATTACGGCATTTGGAAGAGTGAAGTCCATGGTGTAATGGTATCGCGTCTGACCGGCAATCGGAAGATCCCGGGTTCGATTCCCAGGTGGTTACTTCATTTTTTCATTTGTTCCGTTTTCTCTCTCTCGTCTTGCGCGGAATATCTCCTATACAAGCGTCGTTCTTTACGTTATTTATACTGCGTGTTCTTTGCAGTTGAATGTATATAATGTACGGCATGCGGGAGGTGCCCCCTTGGGGCATTGGTTTCTGCGAGTATGTAGAAGAATTACGGCATTTGGAAGAGTGAAGTCCATGGTGTAATGGTATCGCGTCTGACCGGCAATCGGAAGATCCCGGGTTCGATTCCCAGGTGGTTACTTCATTTTTTCATTTATTCCGTTTTCTCTCTCTCGTCTTGCGCGGAATATCTCCTATACAAGCGTCGTTCTTTACGTTATTTATACTGCGTGTTCTTTGCAGTTGAATGTATATAATGTTACGGCATGCGGGAGGTGCCCCCTTGGGGCATTGGTTTCTGCGAGTATGTAGAAGAATTACGGCATTTGGAAGAGTGAAGTCCATGGTGTAATGGTATCGCGTCTGACCGGCAATCGGAAGATCCCGGGTTCGATTCCCAGGTGGTTACTTCATTTTTTCATTTATTCCGTTTTCTCTCTCTCGTCTTGCGCGGAATATCTCCTATACAAGCGTCGTTCTTTACGTTATTTATACTGCGTGTTCTTTGCAGTTGAATGTATATAATGTTACGGCATGCGGGAGGTGCCCCCTTGGGGCATTGGTTTCTGCGAGTATGTAGAAGAATTACGGCATTTGGAAGAGTGAAGTCCATGGTGTAATGGTATCGCGTCTGACCGGCAATCGGAAGATCCCGGGTTCGATTCCCAGGTGGTTACTTCATTTTTTCATTTGTTCCGTTTTCTCTCTCTCGTCTTGCGCGGAATATCTCCTATACAAGCGTCGTTCTTTACGTTATATATATATATATAATATATATATATATATATATAATATATATATATATACATATATATATATATATACACACATATATATATATATAATATATATATATATATATATATATATATATACATATATAAATATATATATATATATATATATACACACATATATATATAATAATAATATATATATATAATATATACATATATATAATATATAATATATACATATATATATATATAATATATATATATATATATATATATCCCCGCAAGGGTGTTCTAAGCTCGTGCTCTTGAGTGCTCTTTGTGCTCGTTTGTACGTGCTTGTTCCTGGAGGTTTCACGTGCGCCCTCCCGGCCCTAGCACCCAAGGATGATGGGGCTCGACCCTGCAGTCCTTGTCATCCTTGGTCTTTTTCCACTTCGACTGTCCCCTCCACCCTTTCTTTTTCCTGTCTTTCCTCTCACTTTTTCTTTGTTTTTCCGCTGAGATATGCCCTTTAAATAGAGGCGAATCGGTTCTTCCCGAACTAAAAAAAAAAAAAAAAAAAAAAAAATATATATATATAGGGTGAACCAAATGTAGGTGGACAGTAAATGATAACGTTTATTTTGAGAATACATATTTAATTTTTTTGTATACTATAATACAAAATAAAATTTAAATAAATTTAGTTATAATATTTAATATAATGTAACACAAACACCATAGTTATAATGAACACCATAGTTATAATATAATATAACACAAACCATATTCAACCTACTGTCCACCTACTTTTGGTTCACCGTGTATATATAATATACTGTATATATATATATAATATATATATATATATATATATATATATAATATATATATATATATATATATATATATATATATATATATATATATATGAACAGAAGGATGAACACAACGGCAAACATTTTCATTTATTTGTACTTATTTACTTATTTACTTATGTATTATTTGTACTTATTTATTTGCCGTTGTGTTGATCCTTCTGTTCATCTGTAAGCTCCGTTTCCCTAAGGAGAAGTCAATAGCTTTGATATATATATATATATATATATATATATATATATATATATATATATATATATATATACAGGGCGTCCCAAAAAAATGTATACACACTTTAAATAATTATAAAGGCAGTGTTTATTAAAATACATTTCATTTTCAAAATGTAATAGAATCTACAGACATTATTTAATTGTTTGTCAACGCTGTTTTCAAACCGACGTCCGTTCTGGTGCAGGCACTGCTGATAACGCGAAGCAATGGAATCGCAAACATCACGAAACATTTCGTTTGGTATTTGTGTGCATTCTCGTTCAATGGCTGCTCTCAATTCAGCGACTGTTGCAGGTTTTATAGCGTAGACTTTGTCTTTTAAGTATCCCCAAAAAAAAGTCTAGTGGTGTGAGGTCTGGTGAACGCGGAGGGTATTCTACGAAACCCCTTCGTCCAATCCACATCCACATCGTGCCAAGTACCACTCGCAATACTCCACTCTTCGGTCCGGATCATCTTCATTAATAGCATGGACTAATCTTGGAATGTAACTTTTCATTGACAGCGCTTCAAAATGCGTTGGACAGACGATTCTGAAATTCCTACCTCACGACTCACTTGCCGCACAGATTTTCTTGGACTTTGGTGATACGTTTCCAGTACTCTTTCTTGCTTTGTGGGGCTTGTCGATGTCCGTGGTCTTCCGGAACGCTTCTTGTGGACATTCTGAACAGTTCCATCGGCTTCAAACTTATGTCTAATTCGAGTGATGGTAAGTCGCGTTGGTGGATCTGTTTGAAACTCCCTCCTAAACTGTCTTTGCACTTCAACTGCGTTTCACACTTCCAGTAGCATTTTAGAATGAATTTCCTTTGTTCAAAGCTTAGTCTGACTGCCATTATTAATTCTAATGGGTTTAACTTGGAAAGAAAGAAACATCAATTGAGCTATCAGCTGGTAAAGTGTGTATACATTTTTTTGGGACGCCCTGTATATATATATATATATATATATATATATATATAATATATATTATATAATATATATATATATATATAATAAATAATATATGCAATATATATAATATATATATAATATATATATTTAACCCAGATATGCCTAATGTGCATCTGGCAACTGGTTACTTTATTTTTCGCCCAGATATATCCGAAAGAGTCGATCTAGCCTGTGAATCCATCGTGGCGTGATATATCTATTATAAGTCCAGTTTTTAACGAAAAGTATTTTCACAAACTTTCACGATGAGCAAACGTCCACACTCTTCAACAAAAAAGTAAGTATATAAAAGTAACCTAGCACCAATGTAATTTTGTTTTCATATATTTTAGTCTGTTTAGAGTCAAAGTGAAATATATGAATAAAAGCAAATTCTTAACTTTGTTGTGTTTTATTCTACATTTAGTTAAATGTAGCCGTTCTACACATAGGACGTTAGTCAAATAGGCATCACATTTGCTCGGGTTTTCAGTTCTATTTATTTTTAGTTTTTTGTATTCTTTTTATCAGTAAATTATGCTCCTGCACATATTTTAGGCCTAAACATATTATTCTAATATTCACACACACACACATATATATATGTATATATAATATCTTTCTTCAGAATTCTAAACGCGCATGAAATAGCACACTCATTGAAGCAGACGATAGGCCTTTCCCTCACGGTGAGATTGATATTTCAATACTTCCTCCAATCAACTGTTGCGATGATCTTACCGATGAAGATTCAGGAACTGAAGATCAAGTATGTATTGATAATTTGCCTGGCAGTCAATTACGTGCAGAGGCTGAGATCAGTAATTTAGAGGGCTCTGTAGATTGTGAAACTTCGGGATGCTCAGGAAATGTAGCCCCTAAAACATCTAACAACTCTTCTGGGAGGAAAATTTACAAATGGCAAAAAACAGAGGTAATTGCAACAGGCTTCGATGAGTGGAAGCCTATGATGACAGTTCATGATGAGAAAAATCCTGAGGAGCTTTACAAACTTTTTTTTGACGATGAAATGATAAATATGCTCGTAACTTTGTCCAATATATATGCTGCCCAACGGAACCGCAGCAATGAAAAGCCTATCACGACAGATGAAATGTATTCTTTTCTGGGGATTATGATTCTGAGTGGTTATGTTCCTCTTCCACGTAGAAGAATGTTTTGGGAAAATCAGAAGGACACTCACAATAATCTTGTTTCCAGTGCATTATCCAGAGATCGATTTGAATTTATAATGGCTAATTTACACACTTGTAATAACCTTGAACTTGATAAGCACGACTAATTTTCTAAAATTCGTCCTTTGCTTCAGCTTTTGAATAAAAAAATTCTAGCTCATGCCCCTCATGAGGAGTGCCATAGCATCGATGAGGGAAT
>JAJOZX010001252.1:132500-175000 GCA_023014485.1 Bathynomus jamesi
CTAATTACTGAACTTCAAGTAATAGAACCGTTAAGCAATAGCGATCACAATATGGTAGAGTTTGTCCTCTCAGTAAGTCACTCGAAACCAACTAACTCGACTAAAATTCCTAACTTCCAGCACGCAGACTTTAGTAAATTTCGAAATAAATTGTCACATGTCAATTGGGAAAACGTAATGGGGAACTCCAATGCAAAACTAATGTGGGAATAGTTCGAAACAGTATTTAGGACTATAAATGAGGAATGTGTACCGTACAAAATTAAGCGTGCGAAAGTAAACAACAAGCCCTTGTGGTTTACTTCTAGAGTAGGAGACATTATAAAGAGTAGAGATAGGGCTTATAGGCTACATAAGTGCGATAAAGACAATTTGTGGTTACGAAACAACTATCTATCTCTAAGGCGTGAAGCGAAAAGTGTAATAAAAAAGTCCAAGCGCGAATTTGAAATCTCCATAGCTCGTGACGGTAAAGAAAACCCCAAGCAATTCTTTCAATACGTCAATAATAGAAATCCAGTAAAAGGTGTCTTGGGGCCTTTGAAAAATGTAAACGGAGATCTAGTTTCTGAAAACAAGGAAATGGCTACCTTGCTAAACGAATTTTTTACGTCAGTTTTTACTATAGAAGATGTAACGAATATCCCTACGGTCATAGACATAATAACTGTTGATAATGGTAATATCTTGGATAATATCATGGTTAGTGAAGTGGAGGTAACGCGCTATATTGATAAAATGAAAACGCGTAAATAACCGGGGCCGGATTCCATATATCCCATACAACTAAAAGAATTAAAAGATAGCATTGTTGTGCCGCTAACAAAGATTTTTAATGCGTCTATTTCTGAGGGGTGCGTACCAGATAATTTCAAGTTAGCAAACGTAACACCTATCTTTAAGAAAGGCGATAAAGGTGCGGCGGGAAATTATAGGCCAATCAGTTTAACGTCTGTTGTAAGTAAGCTACTGGAATCAATAATTAGGGATCGTATAGTCGAACACTTAGAATTGCATAAACTAGTTAGAAATACGCAGCACGGTTTTAGGCGAAACAAATCTTGCTTAACTAATCTTTTAGAATTTTTCCAAAGCGTGGTTGACGTTTACGATAGACATCGGGCGGTTGATGTAGTGTATTTAGATTTTCAAAAAGCGTTTGACACCGTGCCGCACAAAAGACTCATTGAAAAAAATAAGGCTCACGGAATCAGGGGGGTAGTAATAAATTGGATAGAAGAGTGGTTGCGAGGTAGGAAGCAGAGGGTGGTTGTTGATGGAGCGGAGTCGTGTTGGGCTAATGTAGCGACTGGCGTTCCTCAGGGTTCTGTATTGGGCCCCATGCTTTTTCTTATATATATTAACGATTTAGATGTCGGCCTACTCAGTACAGTTTCAAAGTTTGCGGATGACACGAAGCTGGGTGGTAGGGCAATTATTGATGAAGATAGAGGTAAAATCCAGGAAGACCTGAATAAAATCGTTGATTGGTCAGTCACATGGCAAATGAGATTTAACGTCGATAAATGCAAAATTTTGCATATAGGTTTGCGTAACGGTAATTTTGCGTATGCTATGTCAGGGAAAGATTTAACAAGCGTAGAGCAGGAAAATGATTTAGGAGATATAGTCAATGGTGATTTAAAAGTAGCGAAACAAAATACAGTAGCGGTCAATAAGTCAAACAAACTCTTAGGTTTTATCGCTCGGAATTTTGAGTACAAATCGCGCGATATTATAGTTCCTCTTTATAAATCATTAGTTAGACCCCATCTGGAGTACGCGGTCCAATTTTGGAATCCTCATATCCGCCAAGGTATAGACAAAATCGAAAGAGTTCAAAGACGAGCAACTAAGATGATTCCGACGCTTAGGTCAAAGTCGTACGAGGATAGGCTTAAGGATTTAAATTGACTACACTTGAGACTCGGAGGCTAAGGGGTGATCTAATCCAGGTTTTAAAAATTATGAATGGTTCGATAACATAGATAGAGATAGCTTTTTCGAAATATCTCAATATAATAGGACTAGAAACGGTCCTATTCAAAGGAGTGACATAACGAAGGAGTGACATAACAAAGGAGTGACAAATCGGAGATAAAATTCAAAGGAGTGACACGAAAATACCAACAAAGAAGAAGAAAGCACAAATCCAGAGGGAAGAGAGGCTTGCAACTGTTAGGTTAGGTTAGGTTAGGTTAGGTTTCTAGTTCTTGAAATAAAATCTTAATTTTAACAATTCTAACAAATTTTGTTGTTTTAAATAACATTTTAATAATTATAATCCTTTGAATTTTATCTCCGATTTGTCACTCCTTTGTTATGTCACTCTTTCGTTACGGTATTTATGTCACTCCTTTGTTATGTCACTCCTTTGAAATGTCACTCCTTCGATACAGACCCGACTAGAAATAACGGGTGTAAGTTGACAAGTAAAAGTTTCGAGACAACAGTTGCCAAAAACTTTTTTACGCATAGAATAGTAAATAGCTGGAATAGTTTGCCGGTAGAAGTAATTAGTAGCACGTCTATAAACATGTTTAAAAATCGATTAGACTCACATGTTGATAGACTGGGTATAGTTTAAGGTAGTAAAATTAAAGCTTTGTGGTGATAGATCCCACAGCTCAACACAAGTGTTGTGGGATATAGGGAGGCAGCATCTTGGGTTAGGGAATACTCTCTGTCCTTACATACCCCATTTAAAGAGATTCCTCTGCCGAGCGGTGCCCCCATAGTACTGTGAGATATTGAAAAACTCATGATCTTCACTGGCCCCACAAACACCTTTAAATGGGAGACCCAAAATGGGTGCACCACATTTCTACATTACTATACAGTCTTTACAGCCACACCTACACTTTTCCACCTAAGTGTATATATGGAAATGTATATGGTTGTAAATTGTGACTTGGTCACCAATTGATATGGACCGTGACTTAATTTTGGTTGGCAAGGTACTTGTAGTGATGGATACCGTAATGAAATTGACTGGATTCTTTGGATCTGATATATTTGCATGTCGGTTATAAATAGATATAGAGTGTAACACATTTGGGGATAGTAGTCTATTATGACTTGATCCCCTGGATCGAGAGATTCTAGCTTTAGTTTTAAATTGATAATTATTTAGTTTTGTAAAAATTGGTTGTTGCCAATGTACAGGCAGTTTTTACATAGTGGAGCCACCTCGATGGGCCGAAGTGGCCCCTAGTATGCCCACTATGAAAACTTCTCATGTTCTTATGTTCTTGTGGTTCGGAACCAACGTAAAATTATAGGTTCCCTCCGCCACGACGGAGGACATGCGCAATACACCATTACGAACGCAGTTAGGTAGACCAACCATGAGTGGATCCTAGGGTCTTTGTTGGTCTGAAACATTATAACATTATAAAATAATAAATATATATATATATATATATATATATACCTTACCTTATGAACCTTATGTTGTTTCGTGTGTTGGTCTCTCTTCACACGGAGGTGAATGGGAATGAACTCAGAATGGTTCCCTGAGTTTTTTATGATACACACAGACTGTGCATGGAACAAGGAACTCTTCTGGGATAATTAAATCCACTATAGTCCGCATAAGTAATGGTAAATGACAAATACCATAGTTTTCCTTTTTCATGATGCAAGCCCGACGTGGGCAACGGGTCTCTCGCAAAGAGGTCCCATAAATATAGCTTCCCTCACCAGCTATCTGTAAAGCAGACAGGATCCAGCTTTGGGACATGGATCTAGGGTAAAGCAGCCTAGCCCCACTACATTTAGAACCTCAATATAAGTAAAAGACTCGTTGCATTCACGTCGGATTGAATAAATCAAAGAAAAAGGGGTAACTATTATATTTTTAGCCAAAACCAAAACTTAAAAAATATAATAGTTACCCCTTTTTCTTTGATTTATTCAATCCGACGTGAATGCAACGTGTCCTCCGTGGTGGCAGAGGGGACCTACAATTTTACGTGGGTTCCGAAGCACAAGCACATAAGAAATTTATGTAACAACTTCCTGTACATTGGCAACGACCAATTTAGCAAAACTAATTAATTATCGATTTAAAACTAAAGATAGAATCTCTGGATCCAGAGGATCAAGTCATAATAGACTACTTTCCACAAATATGTTACACTCTATATCTATTTATAACCGACATGCAAATATGTCAGATCCAAAGAATCCAGTCAATTTCATTACAGTATCCATCAATACTAGTACCTTGCCAACCAAAAATAAGTCACAGTCCATATCGATTGCGGACCAAGTCAAAATTTACAATCATATACATTACAATATATATACACTAAGGAGGAAAAGTGTAGTTGTGGCTGTAAAGACTGTACAGTAATGTAGAAATGTGTGTGCACCCATCTTGGGTCTCCCATTTAAAGGTGTTTGTGGGGCAAGTGAAGATCATGAGTTTTTCAATACCTCACAGTACTATGGGGGGCACCGCTCAGGAGAGGAATCTCTTTAAATGGGGTGTGTAAGGACAGAGACTATCTCCTAACCCAAGACGCTGCCTCCCTATATCCCACAACACTTGTGTTGAGCTGTGGGATCTATCCCCAGAAAGCTTTAATTTTACTACCTTAAACTATACCCAATCTATCAACATATGCTTCTAATCGATTTTTAAGAATGTTTATAGACGTGCTACTAATTACTTCTACCGGCAAACTATTACAGCTATTTACTATTCTATGCGTAAAAAAGTTTTTGGCAACTGCTGTCTCGAACCTTCTACTTGTCAACTTACACCCGTTATTTCTAGTCCTATTATATTGAGATATTTCGAAAAAGCTATCTCTATCTACGTTATCGAACCCATTCATTATTTTGAAAACCTGGATTAGATCACCCCTTAACCTCCTAGTCTCGAGTGTTGTCAATTTTAACTCCTTAAGCCTATCCTCGTACGACTTTGACCTAAGCGACGGAATCATCTTAGTTGCTCGTCTTTGAACTCTTTCGATTTTGTCTGTATCTTTGCTCATATGCGGATTCCAAAATTGGACCGCGTACTCCAAATGGGGTCTAACTAATGATTTATAAAGAGGAACTATAATATCGCGCGATTTGTACTCAAAATTTCGAGCTATAAAACCTAACACTTTGTTCGCCTTATTGACTGCTGCTGTACTTTGTTTCGCTACTTTTAAATCACCAGTGACTATAACTCCTAAATCTTTTTCCTGCTCTACCCTTGTTAAATCTTTCCCTGACATACTATACGCAAAATTACCGTTACGCGAACCTATATGCAAAATTTTGCACTTATCCACGTTAAATCTCATTTGCCATGTGACTGACCAATCAACTATTTTATTCAGATCTTCCTGAATTTTACCTCTATCTTCGTCATTAATCGCCCTACCACCCAGCTTCGTGTCATCCGCAAACTTTGAAACTGTACTGACTAGGCCGACATCTAAATCGTTAATATATATAAGAAAAAGCAAGGGGCCCAATACTGAACCCTGAGGAACACCACTCGCTACATTAGCCCAACACGACTCCGCTCCATCAACGACCACCCTCTGTTTCCTACCTCGCAACCACTCTTCTAGCCAATTTATTACTACACCCCTGATTCCATGAGCCTTGGTTTTTTCAATGAGTCTTTTGTGCCGCAAGGTGTCAAACGCTTTTTGAAAATCTAAATACACTAGATCAACCGCCCGATGTCTATCGTAAACGTCAACCACGCTTTGGAAAAATTCTAAAAGATTAGTTAAGCAAGATTTGTTTCGCCTAAAACCGTGCTGCGTATTTCTAACTAGTTTATGCACTTCTAAGTGTTCGACTATACGATCCCTAATTATTGATTCCAGTAGCTTACCTACAACAAACGTTAAACTGATTGGTCTATAATTTCCCGCCGCACCTTTATCGCCTTTCTTAAAGATAGGTGTTACGTTTGCTAACTTGAAATTATCTGGTACGCACCCCTCAGAAATAGACGCATTAAAATTTTTTGTTAGCGGCACAACAATGTTATCTTTTAATTCTTTTAGTTGTATGGGATATATGGAATCCGGACCCGGTGATTTACGCGTTTTCATTTTATCAATATAGCGCATTACCTCCCCTTCACTAACGACAATATTATCCAAAATATTACCATTATCAAAAGGTATTATGTCTATGACCGTAGGGCAGTGGTGCACAAACTTTTTTGATGTGAGGGCCAAGCGAAGAAAATAACTAAATGTATTAGCCTACTTACTTTCCATCTAAGTCATAAATTGGGTCACTTTTATATTCTAACTTTTTCATTGAATTGAAAAGACCCGTGGGGGACACATTTGGCCCGCGGGCCAGGGTTTGTGCATCACTGCCGTAAGAATATTCGTTACATCTTCTATAGTAAAAACTGACGTAAAAAATTCGTTTAGCAAGGTAGCCATTTCCTTGTTTTCAGAAACTAGATCTCCGTTTACATTTTTCAATGGAACCAAGACACTTTTTACTGGATTTCTATTATTGACGTATTGAAAGAATCGCTTGGGGTTTTCTTTACCGTCACGAGCTATGGAGATTTCAAATTCGCGCTTGGACTTTTTTATTACACTTTTCGCTTCACGCCTCAGAGATATGTAGTTGTTTCGTAACAACAAATTGTCTTTATCGCACTTATGTTGCCTATAAGCCCTATCTCTACTCTTTATAATATCTACTACTCTAGAAGTAAACCACAAGGGCTTGTTGTTTACTTTCGCACGCTTAATTTTGTACGGTACACATTCCTCATTTATAGTCCTAAATACTGTTTCGAAAGATTCCCACATTAGTTTTGCATTGGAGTTCCCCATCACGTTTTCCCAATTGACGTATGACAACTTATTTCGAAATTTAGAAAAGTCTATAACCAATGTTATAGATAAAAAAAATATATACAAATTTATACTGGAAATGTGCCCGGGTTTTAGCACTCTGCTCTTTTTGTATATAAAAATTGAAAAATTATCGATTTTTAGCTCAAGATTAAATGAATTGTTTCCAACCAATGTTATAGATAAACAAAAAATATATATATACAAATTTATACTGGAAATCTGCCCGGGTTTTAGCACTCTGCCCTTTTTGTATATAAAAATTGAAAAATAAAAGTTATTAGGGTTATTATGCCACCCTAATAGCTTTTATTTTTCAATTTTTATATACAAAAAGGGCAGAGTGCTAAAACCGGGGCAGATTTCCAGTATAAATTTGTATATACTGTATATTATATTTTTTTTTATCTATAACATTGGTTGGAAACAATTCATTTAATCTTGTGCTAAAAATCGATAATTTTTCAATTTTTATATACAAAAAGAGCAGAGTGCTAAAACCCAGGATGATTTCCAGTATAAATTTGTATATTTTTTTTTATCTATAACATTGGTTGGAAACAAGTCATTTAATCTTGTGCTAAAAATCGATAGTTTTTCCTTATAAATTTGTGTGCCCCCCTCCACAATCCTTTAATTTTGTTTCTCCGTTTATTGTATATATATATATATTTTTTTCTGTAACCTATATATAGGCTGTAACTCTTTATGTACTTCAGTGTTCCTGAGGATGTCATTAGACGAAAGCGCTTGAGCACCATTCTGTGTTTCCTTTCCTTCGTGGTTTTATTCATCATATATATATATATATATAATATATATATATATATATATATATATATATGTATATTTATTCATATATATATATATATATTTATTTACATATATATATATTTATTTATTTATATATTCAGGGTGTCCGAGAATTATCTGTACAAATTTTGGTTATTAAAAGTCAACCATGAAGTGTAGAAATTCCAGTGTTGGCCCATTTTACAGAGAATCTCATTAAGTTTTTTCTGATACCAAGTTTTGACAAGTTTTTTAGAAATTCCAGTGTGTCCGAACATTAT
The DNA here is from genome assembly GCA_023014485.1 of Bathynomus jamesi. Classification (NCBI taxonomy): domain Eukaryota; kingdom Metazoa; phylum Arthropoda; class Malacostraca; order Isopoda; family Cirolanidae; genus Bathynomus; species Bathynomus jamesi. The sequence goes on from JAJOZX010001252.1 coordinate 140,419, forward strand.
CTGTACAATTTCATCTTTTAATAAAATTCTTGATAACACACGTAAAATTCTTAAACAAGATTATTTAGAATCTGTATTTTCAAAAGTTTCTTTAATTAAAGTAACGTTGTTACAAACATTCGATATGTGCACCATTAGTGATTCGCAAAACATCCAATCGATATTCCAAATGTTGCCATGTACGCTGCAGCATATCCACATCAATCCGCTCAATAGCAGCTGTGATTCTTGCTTTTAAATCATCAATGTCAGTCACCCGAGTACATTTCTAAAAAACTTGTCAAAACGTGGTATCAGAAAAAACTTAATGAGATTCTCTGTAAAATGGGACAACACTGGAATTTCTACACTTCATGGTTGACTTTTAATAACAGCCAAAAATTGTACAGATAATTCTCCGACACCCGATATATATATATATATTTATTTATTTATATATATATATATATATATATTTATATATTACATATATATATATATATATATATATGCTGCAAACCCACAAGGAAAAAGAAAAACGATTCCAAGGCCTTTCGTGTATTCAAAGCTACACCTCGTCAGGGAATGAAGTTAAAAGGCGAGAAGCCCATATATATATACAACGTACAGGAAAAACAAAACATTAGCACATACTTAACAAGGGTTAATGAGAGGCAAAAGAAATTTTAACATGATATCGTCAATTTTATAAGTCCCCGAGCTGTTATTGAAATTGTTTTTAAAATGAATAAATGCACATTCTAGAATATTTCGTTCTATTATATCTCTGTTTTTTAACAACAAGCGCTTTAGAACTATCCCACTTGATGCTATGGTTACATCTATACATATGGTTAAATAAAGCATTGGAAGTACTAGCTGTTCTACAAGCATATTTATGCTGTTTTACCCTAATATCTAACGTTTTAACCGGTTTGGCCTATATATACTGAGTTACATTGTGTACATCCGATCGAATACACACAACCAACATTATCAGGGCTATTCTTTATTAGGCGTGATTTAACAGTATTATTATACTTAAAGATTACATTAATGCCAATTGCTTTAAGTACAGTTGGAAGGTATTGAAAATTAACATGGTAAGGTAGGCTAAGGATATTTTACGCTGAAATTCCTTTACAATTACATTATTATAATACCTATTCTTGGCTTTCTTAAGACAGTTATCTAAAAATGAAATAGGATAACATAATTTAGTACCAATATTCATGATATTGCATAACTCGGAATCTAAAAATTCAGGACTGACAACTCTCAATGCTCGAAGAAACATAGCAGAGAAAATAGAGGATTTATCGAAGGATGATGGTCAGAATAAAAATGCACGTAAGAGTTATTATTAGTAGGCTTACGGTAGACTTCATATTTGAACTGATTAGAGCATCTCCAAATTTTTAGATCAAGAAAAGGTAGGCTTCCCTCATTTTCTTTTTCAACTGTAAACTTAATAGATGGGGCTAAATTGTTGAGCCTACCAAGAAATAAGTCCACATCCAAATTATTAGGCCAAAGGTATTATAATAATGTAATTGTAAAGGAATTTCAGCGTAAAAATATCCTTAGCCTACCTTACCATGTTAATTTTCAATACCTTCCAACTGTACTTAAAGCAATTGGCATTAATGTAATCTTTAAGTATAATAATACTGTTAAATCACGCCTAATAAAGAATAGCCCTGATAATGTTGTTGGTTGTGTGTATTCGATCGGATGTACACAATGTAACTCAGTATATATAGGCCAAACCGGTAAAACGTTAGATATTAGGGTAAAACAGCATAAATATGCTTGTAGAACAGCTAGTACTTCCAATGCTTTATTAACCATATGTATAGATGTAACCATAGCATCAAGTGGGATGTTCTAAAGCGCTTGTTAAAAACAGAGATATAATAGAACGAAATATTCTAGAATGTGCATTTATTCATTTTAAAAACAATTTCAATAACAGCTCGGGGACTTATAAAATTGACGATATCATGTTAAAATTTCTTTTGCCTCTCATTAACCCTTGTTAAGTATGTGCTAATTGTTTTGTTTTCCTGTACGTTGTATATATATTGGGCTTCTCGCCTTTAACTTCATTCCCTGACGAGGTGTAGCTTTGAATACACGAAAGGCCTTGGAATCGTTTTTTCTTTCCTTGTGGGTTTGCAGCATTCATTCATTTCACGTGTTTATTGTGAAATTCATCCCATATATATATATATATATATATGCAAATAACTGCAAGACCGCGCAGTATATAAATGAATAGAAACGACATAAGTATTAAGGAACGTTTCTGCACACGAGGAGGAGAGATAACGAAATAATGAAAAATGAGGCGAACCGCCTGGAATCGAACCCAGGGCCTTCCAATTGCCGGTCGGACGCTCTACCATTATGCTACGGACCTCACTCAATCACAAATCGAAATTCTCCCAAATAGGGCAGAAACCAATGCCCTCAGAGAGCACCCTCGCAAATCGTGATATGCGCAAATAACTGCAATGACCGCGCAGTATATAAATGAATAGAAACGACATAAGTATTAAGGAACGTTTCTGCACACGAGGAGGAGAGATAACGAAATAATGAAAAATGAGGCGAACCGCCTGGGAATCGAACCCAGGGCCTTCCAATTGCCGGTCGGACGCTCTACCATTATGCTACGGACCTCACTCAATCACAAATCGAAATTCTCCCAAATAGGGCAGAAACCAATGCCCTCAGAGAGCACCTCGCAAATCGTGAATATGCGCAAATAACTGCAATGACCGCGCAGTATATAAATGAATAGAAACGACATAAGTATTAAGGAACGTTTCTGCACACGAGGAGGAGAGATAACGAAATAATGAAAAATGAGGCGAACCGCCTGGGAATCGAACCCAGGGCCTTCCAATTGCCGGTCGGACGCTCTACCATTATGCTACGGACCTCACTCAATCACAAATCGAAATTCTCCCAAATAGGGCAGAAACCAATGCCCTCAGAGAGCACCCTCGCAAATCGTGAATATGCGCAAATAACTGCAATGACCGCGCAGTATATAAATGAATAGAAACGACATAAGTATTAAGGAACGTTTCTGCACACGAGGAGGAGAGATAACGAAATAATGAAAAATGAGGCGAACCGCCTGGGAATCGAACCCAGGGCCTTCCAATTGCCGGTCGGACGCTCTACCATTATGCTACGGACCTCACTCAATCACAAATCGAAATTCTCCCAAATAGGCAGAAACCAATGCCCTCAGAGAGCACCCTCGCAAATCGTGAATATCGCAAATACTGCAATGACCGCGCAGTATAAAATGAATAGAAACGCATAAGTATTAAGGAACTTTTCTGCACACGAGGAGGAGAGATAACGAAATAATGGAAAATGAGGCGAACCGCCTGGGAATCGAACCAGGCCTTCCAATTGCCGGTCGGACGCTCTACCATTATGCTACGGACCTCACTCAATCACAAATCGAAATTCTCCCAAATAGGGCAGAAACCAATGCCCTCAGAGAGCACCCTCGCAAATCGTGAATATGCGCAAATAACTGCAATGACCGCGCAGTATAAATGAATAGAAACGACATAAGTATTAAGGAAGTTTCTGCACACGAGGAGGAGAGATAACGAAATAATGAAAAATGAGGCGAACCGCCTGGGAATCGAACCAGGGCCTTCCAATTGCCGTCGGACGCTCTACCATTATGCTACGGACCTCACTCAATCACAAATCGAAATTCTCCCAAATAGGGCAGAAACCAATGCCCTCAGAGAGCACCCTCGCAAATCGTGAATATGCGCAAATAACTGCAATGACCGCGCAGTATATAAATGAATAGAAACGACATAAGTATTAAGGAACGTTTCTGCAGAAACGTTCCTTAATACTTATGTCGTTTCTATTCATTTATATACTGCGCGGTCATTGCAGTTATTTGCGCATATTCACGATTTGCGAGGGTGCTCTCTGAGGGCATTGGTTTCTGCCCTATTTGGAGAATTTCGATTTGTGATTGAGTGAGGTCCGTAGCATAATGGTAGAGCGTCCGACCGGCAATTGGAAGGCCCTGGGTTCGATTCCCAGGCGGTTCGCCTCATTTTTCATTATTTCGTTATCTCCTCCTCGTGTGCAGAACGTTCCTTAATACTTATGTCGTTTCTATTCATTTATATACTGCGCGGTCATTGCAGTTATTTGCGCATATTCACGATTTGCGAGGGTGCTCTCTGAGGGCATTGGTTTCTGCCCTATTTGGGAGAATTTCGATTTGTGATTGAGTGAGGTCCGTAGCATAATGGTAGAGCGTCCGACCGCAATTGGAAGGCCCTGGGTTCGATTCCCAGGCGGTTCGCCTCATTTTTCATTATTTCGTTATCTCTCCTCCTCGTGTGCAGAAACGTTCCTTAATACTTATGTCGTTTCTATTCATTTATATACTGCGCGGTCATTGCAGTTATTTGCGCATATTCACGATTTGCGAGGGTGCTCTCTGAGGGCATTGGTTTCTGCCTATTTGGGAGAATTTCGATTTGTGATTGAGTGAGGTCCGTAGCATAATGGTAGCGTCCGACCGGCAATTGGAAGGCCCTGGGTTCGATTCCCAGGCGGTTCGCCTCATTTTTCATTATTTCGTTATCTCTCCTCCTCGTGTGCAGAAACGTTCCTTAATACTTATGTCGTTTCTATTCATTTATATACTGCGCGGTCATTGCAGTTATTTGCGCATATTCACGATTTGCGAGGGTGCTCTCTGAGGGCATTGGTTTCTGCCCTATTTGGGAGAATTTCGATTTGTGATTGAGTGAGGTCCGTAGCATAATGGTAGAGCGTCCGACCGGCAATTGGAAGGCCCTGGGTTCGATTCCCAGGCGGTTCGCCTCATTTTTCATTATTTCGTTATCTCTCCTCCTCGTGTGCAGAAACGTTCCTTAATACTTATGTCGTTTCTATTCATATATATATATATATATATATTTATTTATTTATTTACTTATTTATATATATATATATATATATATATATTTATTTATTATTATATATATATATATATATATTACAGGGTGTCCCATAAGTCCGGCATCATAGGAGAAATAATAAAAAAGGCAAAACAAAAGCTTTTATTTACAGAACGTGCTCAATATGTCCACCATTGTTTTCAATACACAAATTCAGACGTGATACCCAGTCAGCAAACACACGGTGAATGATGTCAGGAGTAATGGTGTTACATGCCCCAATAATGCGCTGCCGCAAGTGTTCAACACTCCTAATTTTCTCTGCGTATACCAGCGCTTTCAAGTGGCCCCAGAGATAAAAATCTAGTGGCGTGAGATCCGGGCTTCTAGCTGGCCATTCCACAGGCGCTCGACGTCCATCTAATGACCAGGGAATTGTTGGTACAGGTATTCCCTTACTTGGGTGCTGTAATGTGCAGGAGCGCCTTCTTGCTGGAACTATGTTGGGAAATTTCCTTTTTGAAGACACTGGGAAATGCTTCTTCCTTGAGCATACGTAGGTAGGTGCCTCCAGTGACATGTTCATCGAAAAAGAGGGGGCCTATGATGCGATCCTTCCAAATGCCACACCATACCATCACCAGAGATGCACCTTGTTCCTTTGAAGAGGTATACCAGTGAGGGTTGTTTTGAGACCAGTAGCAGGTGTTCTGTCGATTTACCTCACCATTTCCATAAAAAACAGCCCCTTCACTGAACAGAATGGTGGACGGGAAATTGGCATCCCGAGCATATTGTTCCGTAGCCCATTCACAAAATTCCATCCGCCAGTCGGGGTCATCGCTTAATTTCTGTAGGATCTGAAGATTATATGGATGCCATTTATGAGCCTGAAGAATGCGATGGATGCTAGTTTTCGACACTCCTGTCTCGGCGGACAATCGCCGAAGAGACTTATTGGGACTTCTGTTAAAATGAGCCAGGATAGCAGTCGCTGTATCATCGTCAGTGGACCTCCTTCAAGGTCCACTGCGTGGTTTATCTTCTATGGATCCTTTTTCCTTAAACTTTGCAACAAATCTGCTAACACAACTCTGTGTTATTGGCTCGCAGTCTGGATGCAGTCTGTTAAATTCAGCAGCGGCCTCTCTTTGACTCCGATTTCCTATGAGTAGAATTATCTGGATTCGTTCTTCTTTGCTCACAGACATTATGGCCTGTAGAAAGGGAAAAATGAATTATGGTTTATAAATAGAAAAATATGAATTTCTCCTATGATGCCGGACTTATGGGACACCCTGTATATACATATATTTATATATATATATATATATATATATATATATATATATATATATAATATATATATATATATATATTTAAATATATATATATATATATATACACACACACCACACACACATATATATATATATATATATATATATATATATATATATATATATATATATATATATATATATATATATTTAGTAAGTCTAGCAGAGTCCTCCGAGCCACTGTAGAAGAACTCGAGAGTAATATAGAAGAAAACTATTACAAGTCACACATCCGTTGCTGCCACCTCACTAGAACCCCCGTCGACTTCAAACCAACCCAGGCCATAGACGGAGGGGGTTAACATATATATATATATATATATATATATATATATATATATATTATATATATATATACACAATGTTTGTTATAATGTTTCAGACCAACAAAGACCAAACGATCTACTCATGGGTGGTCTACCTAACTCTGTTCGTAATTGTGTATTGTGTATGTCTTCTGTGGTGGCGGAGGGGACCTACAATTTTACGTGGGTTCCGAACCACAAGAACATAAGAAATTTATGTAAAAACTGCCTGTACATTGGCAACGACCAATTTTTACAAAACTAAATAATTATCAATTTAAAACTAATTAATTATCGATTTAAAACTAAAGATAGAATCTCTGGATCGAGAGGATCAAATCATAATAGACTACTCTCCACAAATATGTTACACTCTATATCTATTTATAACGGACATGCAAATATATAATATCCAAAGAATCCAGTCAATTTCGTTACGGTATCCATCAATACTAGTACCTTGCCAACCAAAAATAAGTCACAGTCCATATCGATTGCGGACCAAGTCACAATTTACAATCATATACATTACAATATACGTATATACTTAGGAGGAGAAGTGTAGGTGTGGCTGTAAAGACTGTACAGTAATGTAGAAATGTGCGTGCACCCATTTTGGGTCTCCCATTTTAAGGTGTTTGTGGGGTAAGTGAAGATCATGAGTTTTTCAATACCTCACAGTACTATGGGGGGGGGCACCGCTCGGCAGAGGAATCTCTTTAAATGGGGTATGTAAGGACAGAGACTATCCCCTAACCCAAGATGCAGCCTCCCTATATCCCACAACACTTGTTTTGAGCTGTGGGATCTATCATCACAAAGCCTTAATTTTACTACCTTAAACTATACCCAATCTATCAACATATGCGTCTAATCGTTTTTTAAACATGTTTATAGACGTGCTACTAATTACTTCTACCGGCAAACTATTCCAGCTATTTACTATTCTATGCGTAAAAAAGTTTTTCAACTGCTATCTCCAACTTTCTGCTTGTCAACTTACACCCGTTATTTCTAGTCATATTATATTGAGATATTTCGAAAAAGCTATCTCTATCTACGTTATCGAACCCATTCATAATTTTGAAAAGCTGAATTAGATCACCCCTTAGCCTGCTAGTCTCGTGTGTAGTCAATTTTAACTCTTTAAGCCTATCCTCGTACGACTTTGACCTAAGCAACGGAATCATCTTAGTTGCTCGTCTTTTAACTTTTTCGATTTTGTCTATATCTTTGCGCATATGCGGATTCCAGAATTGGACCGCGTACTCCAAATGGGGTCTAACTAATGATTTATAAAGAGGAACTGTAATATCGCGCGATTTATACTCAAAATTTTGAGCTTTAAAACCTAACACTTTGTTCGCCTTATTGACCGCTGCTGTACTTTGTTTCGCTACTTTTAAATCACCATTGACTATATGAAGCGTTCGGTGGAGAAGGGGCGAACGCAACATTTTCGAATTATGCCACAAAATGCAGTTAAAGTTTGTAAACTTTAAACCTTTGTATTTTTCCGGTTTATTGAAATGATGTATGAATTTGAACACATATTTGAGTAAAATATTGTTGTGTAATATGTCGATATAATAAAACGCCAAGAAATTTTACATTATTATTTATTGATAGCTTCTGATGTTAACTGGTGTAATCCATTATTTGGTCCTCTTCGTCGAATGTTGTATTACCTGCTTCAACTGTTTCGGTTTCTTCCAGTTCCTTTAACAATCTTGTATAATAGTTCACTGCAGTTGCAGGCATTAGGTCTGATAATTCTTTGAGATCTTTTATTTTTTCCTTAGTTATTGGCAGCAATTGGGAATACTTTGGTTGCAGTGTCTGCTGGGCTAGATTGAATAAACTGACACTGTAGGATTTTTTCCCTTTCTGCAGTCTGACGGGATGGCTATTATCTGGGGTTGTGCGGTATGCAGTAGATATTACGTAGCCTTCTTTGTGTTGAAAGTCAATATTAACGTTCTTGCATCTGTAAATTTAGTAGTTGTTGATTTCCTAATGACAATGCACGTTTTTTAGGACGTCAAAATCGAGAAAATCAGCCTGTTTCATTTCTACAACTAGGAAGCGCTGCGAAACGGCTGTAGTTATGGCCGTAACATAATCTTTTTTGGTGTAAATAATATTGCTGTAATTATTTTTTATATTTTGTTCAATTTGGCCAAATTGAGCATCACAGGGCATTGTCGAGTGACCAGAAAGTAGATAGATGTGTTCAATGTGAAACAATGATGCGGAGTGAATTTCTCTGAGATACATTAAAACCTAAATTTTACCGTGAAAGAGTGCAGACTAACATCTAATTTTTTGCATAGGTAAAGCAAAGGTTTTAAAGGATAATTATACGACAAAAAACTCATTTTTCGAATTTTGTGGCGTTCGCCCCTTCTCCACCGAACGCGTCATATCTCCTAAATCTTTTTCCTGCTCTACGCTTGTTAAATCTTTCCCTGACATATTATACGCAAAATTACCGTTACGCGAACCTATATGCAAAATTTTGCAGTTATCAACGTTAAATCTCATTTGCCATGTGACTGACCAATCAACTATTTTATTCAGATCTTCCTGAATTTTACCTCTATCTTCGTCATTAATCGCCCTACCACCCAGCTTCGTGTCATCCGCAAACTTTGAAACTGTACTAACTAGGCCGACATCTACATCGTTAATATATATAAGAAAAAGCATGGGGCCCAATGGAGAACCCTGAGGAACGCCACTCGCTACATTAGCCCAACACGACTCCGCTCCATCAACGACCACTCTTTGTTTCCTACCTGGCAACCACTCTTCTAACCAATTTATTACTACATCCCTGATTCCATGAGCCTTAGTTTTTTCAATGAGTCTTTTGTGCGGCACGGTGTCAAACGCTTTTTGAAAATCTAAATACACTACATCAACCGCTCGATGTCTATTCTAAACGTCAATCAAGCTTTGGAAAAATTCGAAAAGATTAGTTAAGCAAGATTTGTTTTGCCTAAAACCGTGCTGCGTATTTCTAACTAGTTTATGCAATTCTAAGTGTTCGACTATACGATCCCTAATTATTGATTCCAGTAGCTTAACTACAACAGACGTTAAACTGATTGGCCTATAATTTCCCGCCGCACCTTTATCGCCTTTCTTAAAGATAGGTGTTACGTTTGCTAACTTGAAATTATCTGGTACGCACCCATCAGAAATAGACGCATTAAAAATCTTTGTTAGCGTCACAACAATGCTATCTTTTAATTCTTTTAGTTGTATGGGATATATGGAATCCGGCCCCGGTGATTTACGCGTTTTTCATTTTATCAATATAGCGCATTACCTCCCCTTCACTAACCACTATATTATCCAAGATATTACCATTAACAAAAGGTATTATGTCTATGACTTTATGGATATTCGTTACATCTTCTATAGTAAAAACTGACTAAAAAATTCGTTTAGCAAGGTGCCATTTCCTTGTTTTCAGAAACTAGATCTCCGTTTACATTTTTCAAAGGCCCCAAGACACTTTTTACTGGATTTCTATTATTGACGTATTGACAGAATCGCTTGGGGTTTTCTTTACCGTCACGAGCTATGGAGATTTCAAATTCGCGCTTGGACTTTTTTATTACACTTTTCGCTTCACGCCTTAGAGATAGATAGTTGTTTCGTGACCACAAATTGTATTTATCGCACTTATGTAGCCTATAAGCCCTATCTCTACTCTTTATAATGTCTCCTACTCTAAAAGTAAACCACAAGGGCTTGTTGTTTACTTTCGCACGCTTAATTTTGTACGGTACACATTCCTCATTTATAGTTCTAAATACTGTTTCGAACTATTCCCACATTAGTTTTGCATTGGAGTTCCCCATTACGTTTTCCCAATTGACATGTGACAATTTATTTCGAAATTTACTAAAGTCTGCGTGCTGGAAGTTAGGAATTTTAGTCGAGTTAGTTGGTTTCGAGTGACTTACTGAGAGGACAAACTCTACCATATTGTGATCGCTATTGCTTAACGGTTCTATTACTTGAAGATCAGTAATTAGCCTCTAATCCGTAGTTATTACTAAATCTAAAATACTGTCGAACCTCGTAGGTTCCCCAACCATTTGAATAAGAAAGCTATCCTCGAGAAAATTAACTAAACGATTACCTTCCGCGTCTCCTTGCATTGTATCGTAATTCACGTTGGCGCAATTAAAGTCACCCATAACTAAAGCCTGCTCTCTACCGATTATTCTCTTTAGTTCACGATATAACGGTTTGTCCGTATCAGCTGTTTGATTAGTGGGCCTATATATAACCGCAACAACAAGTTTGAAATCGTTCAATTTAAGTTCTGCTATAGTCGAATCTATCGGTTTTGGAATTGTGTGCTTTACTTCTATAACGTTCGCAATATTATCTTTGATATACAACATAACACCGCCTCCTCGCCTACCTATTCTGTTTTTAACAAAAAGTCTATAGCCTTTAATTTGATACTCCCCTAAAAAGTTACGAGTTTCAGTGCTTAGCCACGATTCATTCATCGCAATTATATCATAGTCTTTACAAGCAATTAAAGAAAAAAATTCGTTTCTTTTATTTCGTAGGCTACAAGCATCTAAGGATTGAACCTTCAAATTGTTTGTAATTGCGGCACCTTCGCGTGCGCAGGGGAAATTTGTGGAATTTACGCTGGGACCGTTCGAGTTACGGCAGCCTGAAAAGAAGAGACAGTATTATGAAATAGTCTTCCTAAATGCGCAGCTCCAACGTCATTAAGATGAAGTCCATCTCCGATGAACAAGTCCCTCCTGCCGTAGAAACTGTTCCAAAAATTCGCAAAATGCACTCCTTCCTGTTGGCAAAGAGACTTTAGGTTATTGTTAATATAGGTCGCCTTGCTGTAGAAATCGTTACGTTGGATAATTCGAGGAAGTATACCTGTTAAACCAATCTTATTAGCTTTTTCCTTTAATCGCTCTAGTAAGTCCCTGTACCTAGCCATCAGTTCTTCCGATCTAGAATTTAAAACGTTATTAGTACTGACATGAATAACATACGTTGTGTCCTCGGAGGTATCATCTGTAAATTGGTCAACCCTATTAGTTATATCCTCCACTCTTGCTCCAGGTTAGCACTAACGGCTCCTACGACGAGGGTTTCTCCCACAGAAATCCTCGAGCTGCCCTCGAACAATGGAATCGCCAACGAGTCGTATTTCCGGTTCATCAGCATCATCGAAACCTAAAACAGAAAACTTATTGTTTGTTATTACTGGTAGACATGTCTTAGGTTTTCTCAATGGGGCTCCATTACGCTCTCGAACGAAGGGTTGTGAAGTAGGGGAAGAGAGAGGGCTATTAATACTATTTATATTATTAGTAGAAACTGAGGCAGGAGGGGTCGTAATTGGAGTCTCAAGGGATTCTAATTTTGTCGTCAGGAACATCCCGCTTTCTTCAAGCCTCACCCTGGCCTCCCTCTCACGTTCTAACTTGTTCCTCAGGACTTCCATGCTTGAGCACCACCTGCAAACTAACTGTTCATTATTATTAGCCATTGTAAACGCGTAAGCAGCAAATTTCCCTTCACAGCGACTGCAAGTACTTGACGGGGGTGCCATGCTTTTAATTAGTTAAACAACAAAAAAAACAAAATAAACGAGCGTTTGGAAATTAATAAATTACAACGTAGGTCTACCGCCTTCTTGAAACGCAGAAACAGGTTCTTGTAACACAAATTTATACTAAATGAATATAGAATTAAGCTACCGGCAAAAGATATGTAAACGAATAGTATTTATAATACTTATCTGTCCGCGATTCGACCCGACTTTTTTCTTTTTTTCACACGGTTTGTGACCACACTCTACCTGACATCTCGAAAGAAGGAAAAATGAACCTTATGACTCCACGTTTTCTGATAGATTGGAAAAACAAACAAGGCAAGCCACGTGCAGTACCCTTGGTTTGATCAAATAATATAGTACTGAACGTCAATAACGTCAATAAATGAAATATATTCGTTAATGAATGATTAGTAGCACGAAGTAATTTAGTTAAGAATGCACCGAACACTGTTTTTTTTTAAACATTTCAACGAAAACCACTTATTCAATTGATAACACTGGACACTCGATAAATATGGGTGTATATATATATATATATATATATATATAATATATATTTATATATATATATATATTTATTTATATATTTAAATTATATATATATATATATATATATATGTAATAAAAATCTTCCGTTTTGCCCTTCTTCTGACACCAGTTTGTAATAAAAATTATTTTCCGTTGTCAGGGGAGACGGACCCTTATTACAAATTGTTTGTTTTCGAAGGTCACTGTAAATGCTCGATGAGTAAATTGAAGTTATAATAAATCTTTCTTTAAGTTAGTGACCCTCTGCGTGAATTCTTTATCCTCCGCTTACTTCTGTACCCCCGATTTTAGTGTGTATTTGATAATGAAATGGTTTGTTTGAATAGCTTTTAATCAATAAATTTAAGTCACATTTGGCTTCAAGTTCAGTCTCAAATTCGAAATATAGTACGGTCAAGTTTAGGTTTTTTCTTAAACTAGTCTTAACATTAATTAAATAATTTAAGTTCTATCGTTGCCCATCCACTACATCTCTCGCAGTAGTTTAGGTTAACGGCTCTCAATATTTCCTCATAAACTCAAAATCTTAATATTCTCTCAAACTCAATATCTCGAACTCAAATCTCGAATCTCACTCAATAACTCTCAAATTTAGTTTTTAACGAGCAAACCCTCTGAAAGGCCTACTCTGAGAATTACCAGATCGCCACCCGGCCTTTCACTCATTCCCGACGAAGCGCCAGATATCTTCTAACGGGTCCGCATCTCTTTTCGTACTCCATCCCTCCTACGAGTCCAAAACGCGCCGAGGCAAGCATTTAAGACCAAAGAAAAAAAGGGGGGGGGGGCGTCGCACGAGTCGATGAGGACACTCGAGGTTTATCTCAAGGGCTGTTTTAAATAATGAAGATAAAACATGAGGTATTTTGGGGAATCAAGTGTCTTGTGTATAACAAATTCGTTCCTTCCAAAAAAAACAAAAAAACAAAAAAAGAAAAGTATCGAGTCCCTGAGGGAACTTGAGGCCGAACGAAGGACTTCAATTGTCCGTGAATACGGAAAGATAAATGCTCCGTGAGCGGAAATGATTCGTAGTGGAGAGGCAATTCTCAAAACACGAATTTAGGTTACTTAGGTCTCTCCAGATACGTTAGAACTCGTAGTTACAATGAAAATATGAGAAATTCAATCAAACATTAACCTAGTTAAACTTGCTTACTATTTATAAATAAATTTAAAGTTGTCAAATCAATAAGCTAAAAATTAAATTTACATAATGAATACTGTCAGTTAAACAATATTTGCGGATTTATTCTGAAATTACATTCATATAATAAATACCGTGAGTACTGAACGTATGCATCTTAAATATATGCGGAACAAGGGTTGAAAATGTTTGTTTACTCACCGCATAACCAATATATAATCAAAGAAAGGGTAGGTTTAAGAAGAGAAATACATAGCAAGATCACTTTATATGGGGAAATTTTAATTTCTGAATGCCTTATAAGGGCAACGCCTTTCCCTAAATTAAATAATCCGATATGGAAACGGATCAGCCTTCAATATAGTGTCATTTTCATTTATGTTATCATGAAAAATGCGTCTACCGGTTTAGGACGACTAATTCTTGTAACTTGGGGTGGAAAGTGCTTTCTTTAGGAGGAATAATTCGTACGACGAGTCGCCTAACGACTCTTATAGTTTTCCAAAGGATGACTAAATTAAATTTTTATAAATCTCATAAAGTTCATAAATTTTATAAGTAAAAATGGAAAACTTTTTTCTTTTTTCAATACTAAAATTTGCACACTCAACCGAAAGACGAAAGCCTACATTACGAGGGCCTACTTTATTAGTTAACTGAATGAAATTATATGAATTTATATTTTGCAGTATAATTTAGTTATCAGGTACGTCAGCAATTATTTCGAATGCAAGCTTTACCAGCATCGTCAGCGTAATAACAAGTTGGTCAGCATCTGATCTCTATTTACTGTACAGAAAGTTGCTTTCGAGAGACTTTCGCAATCTCGCTTTATGACACAGGATATCATAATGGTTTTATGAGTTAATATGTTTTTTAAGATAAATAAAGGAAAGCGATGTAGCAGGGAGAAAATATGAAATACACAGACGAAGAAATTTATAAGTTGCACAACGAGAGGTCATTTAAATTAAGCACATCACTAATTATCAGTTAGTTACGCAATAACTACCGAATGAAGTTATTACTTTAGCAATTCAATTCTACCATGTAAATTTAATTCAATAAATTAAACTACCTTCATTCGGTCGTTTTTTCGTAAGTATTAAAAATGGGAAAAAACACAAAAGGGCCAGATGGGAGAAATGGTTTAAGTCTTAATTACGGGAATGCCCATTTCCTCGTAGCCAACGTTAGGTGCTGATTCTGGCGTGCGATATGACCGAATTGCCGAGGACAATCTTCTGACGAAACTTGGGCTCGTCGGTGAAAAGCGAAATTCATGATGGGGGCTTCTTGGGGGCGTCGGTGATCTGGTCATCGGGAATTTCTTCCGGGGAACCCGATGCCGGGATTTCAAACCCGGCAGTTGGTACCGGTGGAGGATTTCGGCGGCGACAGCATCTCTTTCAGGTCGCAATTCCGATGACGGCGATTCCCAATACGAAACCAAGGGTGAGGGTGGAGTAGGAGACGAAGGAGGTCGTTCCTTCGTCTGACTTCTTGAGGGTGACTCGTCGGAGGTATCGAGTCACATCTAGGAGGTCTATTCCTCGTGACAAGGAAGCGTTGAAGTGGTGTAAGGCTTCTTTCGTAAACGAGGAGTTTACTATGTAAGTGATCTCGAAATCGCGGGGCAGTTCAGGATCAGTAGGTTTCGGTAGTCGGGCTTCAGACTGAGATGTGCGCTGAAAGTGTACGTGGGGCCTTGCCGAATTAGGGAGGCCATTGGATGGAAAAGGACTCCGTGATTTGAGAAGGTTTGCGCCCCAACGTGTATGGCGCATGAGGCTAAGAGGATGGGATCATAATTAATTCAGGAGCAATTTCGTTAAGACAAAACAAAAATATTTTATATGAGCAATGATAAACAAGAAAATTTCTTCTCTCGAAATCTTAATGAATTCTTTTTTATAAATTTTCCACTTGATTCCCTTAAACTCAAGGAATTTGAGAGCTGATTTGGACGCGCGAAACATGCTATCTCATCATATTATATTTCTAACCTATGCATTTATACCGACTGTTTTCGCGTGAATATTCCCTCGCTACCAATTTCTCAGTCAATCGTTACGATATCAAATGTATAAATTTATCAAATATTATTAATAACATAAATTGATATAAACCAGTATGAAACACGATATAAAATATATATAGTTACGTGAACATTGTTAACTCCCAACATGAATCATGCCTTTCAGTCAACTTTCCGAGGGGGGGGGAGATTAATTTGATTATATATTAAATGGTAAAAGATTTGTTAAAAGGAAAGAACATTTTTCTTTATTGTCCCGGGGAAGGGTTTAACCCATTTGTTCTCTTTGGTTTAATTAGTGTGCGTGTCTTGTTTACTCGTTCGATCGCCTTCTAAACGTTAGCCGATAAGTTCATCTTCTAGACCAGCAATCAGGACCTTTAAATGAGTTCTGGTGGTCGACCTGCGTGCGACCGGAAACTATCCGTTTCCTAACGGCTACGGAAACGGTGCGGTTCATTGGTTATCTCTTTTTTCTTTTCGTTTCGTCACTATAATTGCGTTTATTTTTCTGGCGTCCGTAATTCATCTTGTTTGTTTCTTCTTCGGTCGCAATTTCGGTCTCGTTTAATTTTCTCTTCTTTTGTCCAATATAGTCCTTAAGAGGGTTTTTAATCTCCTCCTTTCTTCTGGGTCTAATTTAGGATTTATTACAAATTCTTGTACGTCCCTTCTTTTCGGCTCTGCAGACTTAGGGGTTAACGAGAATTCGCTCATCATTTCCATGTTATAAATTTCCTCTGAAATTTCATCTTCCAACCATTTACGCTTATGGTTCATGACTTGATTGATCTCTTTTTCACTCACTTCTTTCTTGGGTTCTTCGCCGTTGGAAGAGCATTCGTTTGGCGCGCTACAGGGTTTTTTCCCTTCGCAATCGCAGTATCGTAAAACTTCTCCAGCCAGCTTTATTCCTGCTTTCTTAACTTTAGCTCTATCATGAGCAGATTCATTTTTCACGATAACGGATACATTCTCTCCTTCGTTCGCGCAAACCAATTGCGGTTCTACCCTTAGGTTTAAAGGGGTTTCTCTCGCCTCTACGATTAGAGTGGATCCCTCCTTCAACTGGGAAGGAGTCCGTACTTCTAAAATTGCTCCAGCTAAAGGGGCAATGGAAGTGGACCCTCGTACTAATGGGAGAGGGAGGTTGTTTACTTCTTTTCTCTCCGCGCTTTGGTCTTCTTGGTTTGGGGCTCCCATCAATTTCGTACTCAAGGGGATTTGTATCTCATTTATGTAAGCCACAAACCCCGTGCCTTTACCTGCAATATGTATGAAGTTTACTCGGATGAAATCCGCCCCTAAAATAAAGTTTAATCCCTCAGGCAATTCTTTGACGAGCAACGCAGTAAGATCATATTTCTCGCGCTCAATGCCTATTTTTGTTTCTATTTGTCCCATGGTGGTTAGGACTTCGTCATTTACCGCCTTACGGCTATGACTCGTAATTTCGACTTGGGGTCGAAATTCAACAGTGTCAATTGACCCTTCCCTTGTTAAACCGATCGATGCCCCTTCGTTCAAAAGTTCAAGGGATACCATGGGATCGTTTACATTCATAATTTGTTGTTCTGCATTCTCCCTCACGAAATTTTCGTTTATCTTTACCCTGGTCGATTCCCAGGGGCAATCATTCAAGGGAGCTACTTCATTTATGTCTCTTTCGCCGAATTCCGTCATTTCCTGTATAGCCAATCCATCCGCGTCCATTATCATGATATTGTCCTCACTCGTTTTTAATTAATTTTCGCAATTTACATTTTTGTTCGTCGGATTCAAACTACTTCCATTCCCACAATACAAACACAAGTCATTCTTCGTCACGTTATGTCTCATATTCACGTCACATGAACACATAATATATACTCCATTTACCCATTGTGCTTCCGTTGGGGGATCAATTTCCCTTCGGTTTTTCGTGTCCTCATCTATCACACTATCATTCATCGAGCTCTCAGATTTTAATTCTTGCATTCCTTCCATTTCTTTCTCGCTTAATTCGAACATCTCATACATTCTTCTCGTACACTCCGTTATTATTCCCACCGCATCTGTGTCCTCCGACTGAGTCCCTACCTCAAAGTCAAGGTCACTTTCTCGTTCCTCGCACTCCTTTTGAGGTTTGCCTAATGCAGACTCCGCTCTCAAGGTCAAATCACTCTGCAGACTCACTCCGTCTTCTCGCAGCGTATATGCACTTTCAATATCGCTCGTTTCGTAAACATTTAGACACTCCTCTTTCGTAACATTATTGAAGCTGCGTCTTTCATTCCTTTCATACATTTCATTCATCTCTTTCGCTTCCTTATTTGTAAGATTTTTCTCTCTCTTTCATCCCATTCGTTCACTTTCTCTTTCTCACCTTTATCTCTTCTGCCCCGGTCCCTGCCTTTGTCTTCTTTTCTCCTTACCAATATCGACTTCAATTTAAGTCCTTTTGTCTGGTGTGTTGCCTCTTCCTCCTCCTTAAATGACACTCGACGGGGGTTGGTGTCCCTTTCGTTTGATGAGTCATTCCTCCGGGCCCACGGGGAATTTCTTCGCCCTTTCTCCCACTCTTTTTCGGGGCATCTTCCGCGGTTGGTTTCCTTCTCCTGGTCGTATCTCCGATAGGGTGACGGACTTCGGTCCGTTCTTCTGTCGGGATACCTGCCTCCATTCCTGTTGGGGAGGGGTAACCTCCGTTTCTCCTGTCGTAAGGGGAGTAGTCTCTGTCGTAAGGGGAATAGTCCCTTCTTCTTCGTTCATAGGGTGACGGTGAACGGTACCGATTCTCGTACCGATTCTCATATCTGTAGTCGTACCTGGGGTTACCCTCATACCTGTTGTCGTATCTTGGGTTACCATAATTATCTCTGTTTCTCTCATACGGCGAGAAGTTCTGTTTTCTCGAATATTCGGAAGGGGAAGAGTACCTACTTCCTCTTCTTTCGTAATCTTCATACCGTCGGCCTCCTCTTGGGGTCCATTCCCTCCGATGATCTCTTTTATTCTCTCGCCTATAGCTCTCATCCCTTTCACGCACCCTTTCACTCTCCTTCAATGTCTTCACTCCTTCAATCCGGGGGCAATGAAGAGTTAGGTGTCCCCTGTCCTCACATCGAAGACATCGAGCGTACTTATACCCGACATTTTTTGTATGGAATTTGGGTGGATTACTAGTGTTATACGGGACAGTATTAACGTGTGGATCGGGGAAGCCTACATTGGGGGAATACAAGTGAGGATACATTGGATAGAAAGGGGAAACATAGGGATAAGGGAAGTGTGTAGGGAGTGGTTGCTGATACATGGTTGGGACTGATTTCTTCTTGGCCAGAGGCATGTTCTCGAATGAGATCGGCCAAAACTCGACCAAATTTGAATCTCTAAATTGTCTAAAATGGGTTCGGAACCGGATCAGTCTCAAACTCGAGTCTAGGGGAACCGATTGGAAGGAAAGGCTCTATTTATATCAAATTTTGGGGAAAGAAATGAAGGTTTGATGGGGTTAATTTAGGGGACTGCTCGCTGTCGGGAGGCTCTCCACTCGTCCTCTAAAACCTCTCGCAACACAAGATGGGTCGCTTACCTCTCTTTCCGCGTTGGTGGGAAAGTTTACTCCTCCTGCGCTTGGTGTCCAGTAGCAAGTTGCGATGTCGACTCGGCCTGAGCAGCAGCAGCCCACGCAGCGGTTCTCGATCGTGTGACCCTCACGTTGTCGTTCGTCGTCTGTTGCGAGCTGGTAGCCCTCATATACACACTTGGAGAGCACTTTTTTTCACTTAGGTTTTTTGGGGGGGTATCAGAAAGGGAAGATCCCACTTCTGACACCAGTTTGTAATAAAAAATTGTCGTTTATCCCCTTCTTCTGACACCAGTTTGTAATAAAAATATGTCCGTTGTCAGGGGAGACGGACCCTTATTACAAATTTTTTTTTCGAAGGTCACTGTAAATGCTCGATGAGTAAATTGAAGTTATAATAAATCTTTCTTAAGTTAGTGACTCTGCGTGAATTCTTTATCCTCCGCTTACTTCTGTACCCCCGATTTTAGTGTGTATTTGATAATGAAATGGTTTGTTTGAATAGCTTTTAATCAATAAATTTAAGTCACATTTGGCTACAAGTTCAGTCTCAAATTCGAAATATAGTACGGTCAAGTTCAGGTTTTTTCTTAAACTAGTCTTAACATTAATTAAATAATTTAAGTTCTATCGTTGCCCATCCACTACATCCCTCGCAGTAGTTTAGGTTAACGGCTCTCAATATTTCCTCATAAACTCAAAATCTCAATATTCTCTCAAACTCAATATCTCGAACTCAAATCTCGAATCTCACTCAATAACTCTCAAATTTAGTTTTTAACGAGCAAACCCTCTCAAAGGCCTACTCGGAGAATTACCAGAGCGCCACCCGGCCTTTCACTCATTCCCGACGAAGCGCCAGATATCTTCTGACGGTCCGCATTTTTTCGCTCCATCCCTCCTACGAGTCCAAAACGCGCCGAGGCAAGCATTTAAGAACAAAGAAAAAGGGGGGGAGCGTCGCACGAGTCGATGAGGACACTCGAGGTTTATCTCAAGGGCTGTTTTAAATATTGAAGATAAAACATGGGGTATTATGGGGAATCAAGTGGCTTGTGTATATATATATATATATATATATATATATATATATATATATGTTGCTTGTACCCTGTGGTGAATGGACGTGTTGTTTTGCTCTCTCTATTTAACACCCAAATTAGAAGGGAATAATCTACTCGGCGGTTTATTCTGTTTGCACCCGAACGTGTATAAAGTATCAGTGAATCCGTGCATATAAATTATAAAGTGAAATTCATTAAAATTAAGAAACTGCAATACAGTTTACATAATTTATCACCAATTTTAACGTATATATTCAAAACGAAATACAGTTGACATTCGAGAAAGTTTGAAACAAAGCAGGAAAAAGGTCATAAAACGCAAAGGTCAGAAAACCCTCGGAATACCCTCGACCATCGAAAGGAAAGAAACAGGAATAAAAATAAAAATAAATAAATAAAGAATTTGTGTGGGTATTTCTTCTTACGCTAATTAAGGAATAGCATGGATATGGGTCCAAATTCTCACTTAATCTGTAATGTGTGCAATTTAGTAACAACGGAAAACCTAGCGATTAGATGTGATTTCTGCCAACGATTAAACGACTTTAATTGCATGAATTGGAATGATAGAGAAATAACTCTTGTCTCGAACGCGAAACACGTCGTGGGGATCAAATTTCTAAGACCGTAAATTCTTTCGCGGTCTTTAAAGAAATGGAGATAGCAGACTCGAAAGTTACAAAAAAGAATGAAATAATGGGGACACATCGGTCCGGAATGGTTCCAACGAAAAACAGGGTGGATGAGAGAGAAGACGAAATAACGAATAACAGCATAATAACGAACAACAATTTACTAACAAATAACGATATAAACAATATAATACGGAAGGAAGACATAGATGAAAGGAAAGAAATAAGTAAAAGTTGCGAAGTAGACAAACGGTCCAACGAGCGAAATGATAAAAAGATAATAACTAAAAACGTAGAAAATAAACAGCCAAAGAAAAATAATGATAATGCCAAAATTAAGAACTTGGAAAATAATAAGAAAGAAAGCAGAAACGTAGAAAATATCGTTTGCAAATACTACGCGAAAGGAAACTGCAGATATCGGGATGGGCAATGCATATATGCACATCCCACATTATGCAAAATGCATTACACAAGTGGATACTGCAAGTTTGATAAGAAATGCATGTTCCACCATCTTACGGTCTGCAGCACTTATGAAAGATATGGGAGTTGCAAATACGAAAAAAAATGCCGATACCACCACACTCAAAGGAACGCAACGAGGGAACAGAAAAAACGAACATCAAAGAAGAGTGGCAATATTTTAGACACAGCCAACACATTTCAGCTGCTAAATACTCTCCAGCAATTACAAAACCAGCTGACAAATATAAATATAGAAATCCGAGAGCCGGACAGAAGGTACGAACAAAGGCACTTCATGCGTTATCGGGACAACAGGTACAGACAAAGATAAAAAGAGTAAATTCTCGGAGGACCACAAGGCAACAAAACCGGCACCCCCATTGGAAAACAAATCGGAACCACCTGTATGCGAAAAAGAAAGAGAAAAAATAAAAATAATCCGAGCCAACATACAGGGCCTTAAATCAAACCATTCCACGAACAAAGTTGTATACCTGAAAGGACTCATGCAAGAAGCAGGAGCAGACTTTGCATGCCTCATGGAAACTCATCTAAAGGACTGCCAGGCGAACTGTGAAAATTGTGAGTCCTGTATTGACAAAAAAGAAATACAAATTGACGACTATAACATCCTCCGAGCCGACAGAACAATGAGACTTAAAGGAGGATGTGCTATTTACACACGCGAAAGGCACATAGCAGAAATGGCTATAAGTACCTCAAACAACTACGTACAAATACATACGCAAGGGCAACATTAGGAAATACGACCCAAATTACACTAGAGAAATAGCCCACCTCATAAGGCAACGTAACAACCTCAAATATAACGCACAAACACCACACACAGAAGCCATAAAACAGCAGATACAACAGCTCAACACAGAAATAAACAACAAACTCAAAGAAAAACAAACAGAAACATTCAGGGAATTCATAACAACACTAAACCACTCCACAGATACATCCAGGTTATACAAGACTATAAACAGCATTACCCACTCTAACAGCGGCATTCACACCTCACACACGGTTATCTGTCGCAGCCAAAATAATATCCCAACATACACACAACTAGCTAACATTCTAGTTAATCACTACGCAAAGATAAGTCACTTAAACAGAGACAACAACCAGAAACACGCAGACAGACAAACAGCCAGACACAAGAAAACCTACAGACTCGACACGACCATTACACCTTCAATACAGACCAGACCACCAAGATCATCAAAAACATTAAGAATTCGAAGTCTACTGGACCAGACAACATATCTAACATACACCTTAAACACTTGGACCCACAAGGAATACTAGCTCTCACAAATATCAGCACATATTCATACCAACACTGTATTATTCCTGACATATGGAAACAAGGTAAAATTATTACACTACTCAAACCAAACAAAAATCCAACAGAATCAGTTTCCTATAGACCCATTACTTTACTATGCACACCTCCGAAAGTAACAGAAAGACTAATCTTACAAATCACCAACCCACACATTCCACTATCGCCTACTCAACATGGATTCAGACCTCACCACTCAACCACGACATTACTCACTACTCTCACGCAGCACATCATGGATGGCATCAACTCCAGACGACCAGCTCAACGTACACTATTAGCAACAATAGACATTAGTAAAGCATTTGATGCTATCCCACGCTTCCCTCTCATAAACAAAATACTCAACACAAACATGCACAATAACACCAAAAGGTAGCTGAGCAACTATCTTTCAGGAAGATACAGTACTCATATGTCACATTTAATGGCAAGTCATCCAAAAACAAGCTTTTTCCGAACGGGGTCCCTCAATACTCTATTCTCTCACCAACACTCTTCAACTTATACATGCATGACATTCCAACACCCATAGATAACAAGCTTACCTCATCATCATATGCAGATGACATCACTCTAACATCCACCCACAACAACATCGACACCGCTAAAAATAACCTACAAACATACATAAACACTATACAAGACTGGCTCACACACAATAGACTCAAAGTAACGCCCACAAAATCGACCATCACCTTGCTTACAAGCAACACAAAAGAACACCAGGTAATTCCACAGCTTACACTAAACAACATCAACATTCCACACACTCACAGGACCAAAATACTTGGGGTCACATACAACACATCATTATCTTTTGCAAACCACATTCAGGACATTAAAAACAAATGTACGTCAAGGCTTAACACGCTTAGGGTACTAACAGGCACAAACTTTGGACACCAGCAGGAAACAACATCACTCATATACAAACAATATATTCGCTCAGTTATGGACTATGCTAGCCTATGCCGAGCACCCATTATCTCAAACACACACATAAACACCTTACAGACAATACAAAACAACGCACTTCGTATCATTACAGGATGCACTCAAACGACACCAATAAAACACCTGCACACAGAAACAAAAATACTGAAAGTTAGGGAACATTTAGACATGAGGGAAACACAATTCATGGCAGCAGCGACAACTAACCCACAACACCCTTGCCACTACATCAGAGGCGTACCAATACTTTTTGCCGCTCGGGGGCGAAAATGCCAACCCCCCCCCCCCCCCCCCCCGCAACAATTTTCAATTTTAAAAACAATTCCTTTACAAAAATACACTTCTAAACAAAACTTTTATTGGAAGAAAAACTTAAATAAAGCAACTTCAATTTTAACAATACTACATAATGTACCGTACATAATACACTACATAATTTTAACAATAATATATAATGTATAATGCCTAGTTAAATTTTCGGACTTTCATAACAGAAAATTCATGAATGATTTTTTCTATGTCCATTGTCTCTGCAACTTCGCGTTCAATTGAAATAATCGCCAAATTGCTCAGTCTAGATTGACTTATAGTTGACCTGAGGTAAGTTTTTATAAGTTTCAGTTTCGAGAAACTTCGTTCGCAACTTGCCACGGACATGCATGTAGTTAGACAGATCCGGAGGGCAATTGTTATATGAGGCAAAGATTCCACTAGATCCCATTTAACGATCCACTGAAGTAGTTTTAACATATCCCAGTTCTTTGGATCATCGTCGACGCTTATGCTTTCGAAACTGAGCAAATGTCTGCGCAAATGCTTTATTTCTTCCAGTAGACTTCCTGGATTAATGTCATTGTAGATGGAAGAAAAATTATTGACCTTGGTATTAATTTCTTCATCTTTGGACTGATTCAAAAGGTACGAAGGAGACAGAAATTCAAAGCGATCATTCATGTTTTTAAGACAAACTGTGCGTTTTTCAATTTCTGCTAATAAACGATCCATGATTTCAAAAAATTATCTGCGTACATCCTCTTGCACGGTCAATCCAGCATCACGAGCTTGCTCTCCAGGCATTCTTCTCCGTCGCCTGACTCTGCGGTCTATACTGATATCCATTTCATTACAGAACTCTTCAGCGGCATCTGCAGCGTTTGATACTACTGCCTCTCGTTCATTAGTTAAAAACAAGGATAAAGAGTTCATTTTTAATGCACACTGGTCCAAAGCAAGTCCCTTTCTTTGAAAATATAGCTGAGCATCATTGATTTCTTTCAGCACTGGATCCCAGAAAAATAAGTACACAATGAATATGTATGACATGATGGAGGTCAACAGAGCTTCAGCATCGCCCTTTGTGTCCAGATTTTCGGAGACCCCTTCACTCAGTTCTTCCAAGGCACTAACAACGTGAGTCAAGTTCTTCTTAAGACTAGAAACAGCATCATACTTAGCACTCCACCGCGTATCAGAGACTCGCTTGACAGTGATTTTGGAATGTTTTGTTAAGACATCCCAACGATGAGTAGAGGAAGAAAAGTAGACGAAAATTCGTTCAATTGTTCCAAAGAAAGTTACAGCATTAGGACTCAGTCCCGCGGCATGAACTCCAGCCAAGTTCAGCGAGTGGTTATTGCAAGGAATGAAAACAGCGTGTTTGCTAACATCAAAAATTCTGCGTTGAACTCCAAGATGAATACCTGCCATCGTAGCAGCATTGTCATACCCTTGACCATAACAATTCTGGATATCCAGCCCATCCTCATGGAGCTTAGTGACAATGAGATCAGTAACTGCCTCAGCAGTCTTCCCCTCTAATTTAATAAAATCAACGAAGGATTCCTTCATCTCTACATTACCATCTTTAATCAACACATAGCGAATTACCTGAGACATCTGATCAATATGCGATATATCTGGTGTACTATCGAAAATTATTGCAAAGTACTTTGCACTAGACACATTATCAATTATACATTTTCGAACATTACAGCCGATTAGTGTGATGAACTCATTTTGAATGTTAGGTGACAAATACGTAGTGGATATCTTGTCAGTCATTCGTATTTTTGTAAGATGTTCCCTAATTACTGGGTCATATTTGCCCATTAGTTTTATTAACTCCAAAAAGTTTCCAGAATTGCCAGCTAGCCCAGCTTCTTCATTTAAGTTCTCTCGGTGCCCTCGGAATGCAAGATCTTGTTTTGCCAAGAACATGATGCAGTCATAAATTCGTCTCAGTATTTCTTTCCACTTAGCAGTAGCATGTTTTATTTGCAACTGATGCGCATTATCTATTGTAGCATTCAACTGAAGGCGCATAGACAACTCTTTCCATTGTTCAAAGCATCGGGTATGATATGGACTGTTTTCATGTTCAGGTACTCTTGGATTCAGTTTCCTCCAGGCAGAAAATCCTTCTTCTTTTCCAAATGCACTGGAGATGTTGTTGAAGAGACGACAGCAAAAGCAGGTGAGAAGATTAGCCATGACCTTTCAATTTTTTCGCCATTTTCCAAAGTTTTGAAATACCAAACTTTTGACATTGACCTATTGTTTGAATCAGCTGGAAAGGGTCCATTCATGCTTTTCAAATGTGATGGTCCACGTTTAATGAGTTCGATTCTCAAATTGTCCGTCATTGGAACGGGCCAGTTGCCAGAATCGTTAAACAGACGCTGTGGGTGATGGGTGGGTGGGTGACTTTGTGATGTAGATGAGGGTTGATCCTGATTATTTGGGGGTTCACTTGAAGTTGCCGCTTGAACATCTATCTCTAAAGATATATCACATTGCGGTTGATCTCTTTGCTTCCCAGAAGGCACTGAAGGTGTGTCTGAGAATCCCATTAACTGATGAAATCGCTTAGCAGCACGCTTGCCTTCCTCCTCTTTTTTTCGCGAAGATTCTTGTATGCAGCACCACTCAGTCTCTGTCGTTTGCTCATGTTTGCTAATTCAGTAGGGTATCTGCAAAATAAAACAACCATTAATTATTAACATCATCAAAGCTCAAAGAATGCAAAGCCTAACCTAAATAATATAGGGAAAGTCTGAAAAATAGGGCTGGCAACCTTTCCGATGTGAAAATTTAACGCAACTATTTGTGGAAATAGTGGCATTGAGGTGGCATATATAGCATTTAATGATGATTTTTCATCAAAACCATGGATATTTTGTACACAAATAACGCGCGACAATGATGAGATATAATTTTTTGGAGGGCTGCATTTTAAAACATAAAAACCCAAAATTTTGCATACTGCGCCCGCCTGACAGTAATTTGCCGCCCCTAGGGAAGTGCCGCTCGGGGCGGTCGCCCCTCTCGCCCCTCCCTTGATACGCCACTGCACTACATGTACAATCATGCACCAACACCTCGCACCATGAAGGTAACACCAGAGAGACATTATAACCAAATACTCCATTCCATACCACGCCCCACAGACATCACACAGTACAGAAAACACATGCACACACACACACACACACACACACACACACACACACTAACCCACAAAGCACTGACACGACTCGGTCCGAATGCGGTCCTAGGTGCGAAGCCGCCACCCATTAACAGGTCAGAGATCAGCCTGAGCAGATCGGATCGACTTAACTTAGTACGATTCCGATGTGGACATCACCCCAACTTACGGACATATAAACACAGACTAGACAACTCCATAGACGACACCTGCCACCTGTGCTAGGACACACCACAAACAATTGAACACATTATGAGAGACTGTACCGCTCTAGCACAACAACGAACACAACACAACATCACTAGTGCGCTGAACCTCTCGTCCACTCCGGAGAGGGCGATCGATTACCTGCGTGCCGCCGGCTTGCTCAATCAGGGTGGGCTGATCGGCTAAACAACAACAACAACTACGTAGAATGTGTAGCAGCCAAAATTGAAAAATTAAATATGGTATTAATTGTAATGTACAAACCCCCAAACACGCCAACCTCAAAATTTTCAGATTTCATTACAGAGGTAAGAAACTTAACAAAAGATCTACACTCTCCAACCCCCAAATATTTTTATCTGTGGTGATTTTAATTTCCCATTCATGAAATATAAAAGGATAGTAAAAAATATATGTATACACCAGGACAAGGGGGGTACACGAGAAGACCAGGAGCAGGTAAAAATGCTACTAGCTCTAGCTGATGAATTTATGTTAACGCAAGAAATAACAGAAAACACAAGAAAAAACGACTGCCTAGATTTGGTATTCACAAACAACAGTAAACTAATTGATAATGTAGAAATATCCCCAACTATGATATCAGACCACAACATCATTGAAATAACAACTAATATAAAGGTAACAGGAAAGGAAAGAACACGCACAACAGAAAGAAGCAAATTCGAAATTTTTAATTCCAATGCTATAAAACTGGGAAGATGTGACATCCAGCATGGAAGTAATAGATTGGAAAACCATTTTCGAGGCCAAGACAACGGAAGAGATGCTAATGACGTTATAGGAGAAGACGTTAGAAACTGTGGAAAAACGTGTCCCAAAGATACAACAAAAAGGAAAGAGAAGCAGGTTCGAAAGACAAAAGAGGTCATTGTTCCGAAAGAGAAAAAGAGTGACTGGAAAATTAACTAATTGTAAAGATAACATCAGAAAAATATTGAATGATAAACTACAAAGTATCGATGTCGTCATACAGGAACTAATCGAGAAGCATACAGAAAAAGAAGATGACGCTATAGAAGCGATAAAGGCTAATTCAAAGTACTTCTATAATTTCGCAAAAAGAAAGTCGAAAAACCATACGACTATCGGACCTTTAAAAAATGAGAACAGTGATTTATCTGATGATCCAACAGAAGTGTCTGAAATATTAAAAGCTCAATATGAATCATCTTTCAGTATTCCCAAAACTGACAAATTGATATGCGATAGAAACGCGTTTTTTGAAGAAGAATCACAAAAGGAAAGTATAATGGATTTTGACTTTACGACGGATGATATTACACAAGCCATAGGGGAACTAAAAACAAACTCAGCAGCACGACCGGATAAATGGAATGCCACACTGATGAAAAACTGCAAGAATGCAATCGCTGAGCCCCTATACTGGATATGGAGACGATCATTAGACACGAGAGAAATACCGGGCATCCTGAAGAGCGCGAACATAGTTCCAATATATAAAGAAGGAGATCGATCCGAGGCCAAAAACTATAGGCCAGTGTCGCTTACATCTCATCTCACTAAAATATTTGAAAGAATAGTTAGACAGAAAATCTATGACTTTTTGGAAACTCAGCGAAAATTCAATGATAACCAACACTGGTTTCGGTCAGGCAGATCATGCCTATCACAACTAATGGAACACTACAACAACATTATTGATTCACTTGAAAGTAATGAAAACTATGATGTACTATACACAGACTTTGCTAAAGCGTTCGACGACTGTGACCACGGAATCATAATACATAAGCTGAAATATATATGGGAATAACAGGAAAAGTAGGGAAATGGATATATAATTTCCTTAGTGAGCGGCGACAAGTCGTTACAGTACAAGGAGTATCTTCATCAGAATCAGGGGTTCTCAGCTCTGTACCAAAAGGAACAGTATTAGCTTCACTACTCTTCATAATCATGCTAACTGACATAGATGAGGACGATACCAGAGACAGCACAGTAACATCCTTTGCGGATGACACAAAGATCAATAGAAAAATAAGAAACCCAGAAGACATAGGATCTCTACAAACCGACATAAACAGAATCTACAAGTGGACGGAAGACAACAATATGAAGTTTAACACCGAGAAATTTCAGCTATTACGGTATGGAAAAAGAGAAGGCCTAAAATCCATGAAATATTATACCCCAAATGGACAGGAAATTCGGAGAAATTCCAGAGCAAAAGATTTAGGGGTTGTAATGACAGATGATGCGAAATTTGAAACACAAAATAAGATAGCAGTAAACAGAGCAAAGAAAATAACGGGTCAGATATTGAGAACCTTTAAAGAAGGGACAGGAATGTAATGATTCCTCTACTGAAAACCCTGAAATAACAACTAATATAAAGGCAACAGGAAAGGAAAGAACACGCACAACAGGAAGAAGCAAATTCGAAATTTTTAATTTTCACTCCAAAGCTATAAACTGGGAAGATGTGACATCCAGCATGGAAGTAATAGATTGGAAAACCATTTTCGAGGCCAAGACAACGGAAGAGATGCTAATGACGTTAGAGGAGAAGACGTTAGAAACTGTGGAAAAACGTGTCCCAAAGATACAACAAAATGGAAAGAGAAGCAGGTTCGAAAGACAAAAGAGGGCATTGTTCCGAAAGAGAAAAAGAGTGACTGGAAAATTAACTAATTGTAAAGATAACATCAGAAAAATATTGAATGATAAACTACAAAGTATCGATGTCGTCATAGAGGAACTAATCGAGAAATTTGAAACACAAAATAAGATAGCAGTAAACAGAGCAAAGAAAATAACGGGTCAGATATTGAGAACCTTTAAAGAAGGGACAGGAATGTAATGATTCCTCTACTGAAAACCCTGATAATACCCAAATTGGAATACTGCTCGGTCCTAACATCCCCATATAAAAAAGAAGCCATTAGACAGCTGGAGGGGATCCAAAGAAGCTTCACAGCCAAGATCAATGGGTGCAAAGAACTAAATTACTGGGAAAGGTTACGAGAACTAGACCTATATTTACTGGAAAGGAGAAGAGAGAGATAAACCATTATTTACACTTGGAAAATAATGGAGAAAATAGTCCCTAATCTTACTCTGAATCCCATAACTCCCAAAACAACGGTGGAAAGTAGATGCGGTAGACTGTGTCGTATTCCCAGATTGAAGGCGAGACAGGGAACATCCTTAATCCTGAAAGAAAATAGTTTTGTAGTGGTAGAACCAAAACTGTTTAATCAGTTGCCCAAAGACCTAAGAAACACGAAGGGAGTTGCAGTGAAAATCTTCAAAAGAAGACGAGACGCCTGGCTCAGAACAGTCCCCGATGAGCCGGGCGTACCTGGCTATGTGAGGTGGAGAGCGCAAGAATCCAACTCACTAGTTCACCAGGCAAACTTGAGAGGCGGGGCGACAAGTTTGACCTTCGGGAAATGAGAAATCATCGCGCGGAACCTTTGTAAGGTTGTAAGGTTAAGGTATATTTATATATATATATATATATATATATATATATATATATATATATATATATATATATATATATATAATCATGCGGGTTGCTTCTACAGAGCTTCAATTTAATATTTAGGAGAAATCCAATGACAAGGAGAAATGTAAATGCCATGAAAAGTCTTCTTTAATGCGCAACGTTTCGAGCAATACGCTCATCTTCAGGCTGTTTAATAACAATGTGAAATTAAAATCAATATTGAATGAAAAACAAAACAGAAAATTTCTATAACCTATTCGTAAAGACAAATTTTAAAAGACTGAGAAAAGAGGGTTAAATTCTAAGTTATACAGATTTACATATAAAAATTAAGAAGCTATTTTTAAATACATATAGTAAATGTGAAATTAATACACTGGAAAAATTAACAATAGTACACTGGAATGAACTAACTAACTACCTTACACTGCAGTTCCGAGGCTACTAATTTGAGCAGAGGCAAGACGGGAAAACAAGAGATGGCGAGGGCGATTGGGGAAGGGGGATTATAAGGAATTGGGGAAGGAGGAGGGATCATAGCAAATTGAGAGGACGGCAGATGAGTCAACATTCAGACTAGGGGACAATGTTTAATGAAAAGCGATTCTAAAATTCTTAGTGAGTTGGGACAAGTATTACAACCAAGAATTTTAAAATTGTCTAAAGTGACATCAATTTTACATTTATGCTGTGTTCGAATACTCGAGGCTTCTTTAGTTTTTAAAATTTTACCTGTTCGGCCACTTATTCCCATATGCGAATAAAATCTAGCCCTGAGAGAGCGAACAGTGCTGCCATGTAATTCCCAAGGAGACACCTAGGGCAGGTAAATAAATATACAACACCGCTACGCAACGAGTCAGGGGTTCGATCCTTCGCTGAGAAAAAGCTACCTAAAGACGTTTTATTAATAAATATGATGCGGAAATCAGTATGATAAAAAAATTTCCTTAACAATTTTGTAAATTTAAGCTTAAATTCCTTATTCAAAGGACCCATTTCAGGTACCAAGAAATATTTTATATCCTTCGGCACTGTAATACATGGAAGTTGAGGGCTATAAACATTATTTAAGAAGGATCTAATTAGTTTGTCTACATATTGAACAGGAAAACTATTATTAGTAAAGTATGATCTTAGATTATTAAATTCATCATTAAGTAAGGTAAAATAGAGGTCAAATTATATCCTCTGAACAGGAGAGTTTTAATACAAGACATCTTATAGTTGAAATCAGTAAAACTAAAAAAATTCATGCCCAAACCAGTGAAAGTGGGTTTCCTGTAAACTGATGTAGTAATAGAATCACCGTTTTTCGAAATTAAAAGATCTAAGAAGGGGAGGGAGCCATTTTGCTCAGTTTCCATTGTATACGTTATATTGGGGTGCAAAGAATTTAGGAAGTTAAAGAATTGTTGCGCTTGTACCGCATTATCAAAGACTGCTATCGAATCATCAACGAAGCGTCGATAGAAAATTGGCTTGAGATGAGTGGGAGATTGTCTAAAAATTACACTTTCTAAATGAGTCATAAAAAAATCAGCTGCTAACGGTCCGACTGGTGATCCCATCCCTACCCATCAATTTGTTGGTAAACCTTATTGTTGAAAGTGAAATAGCATTGTTTGAAGACCAATTCTAAAAGTTCCTTCAAATGAGACAATGAAAAACCATGAAAATTATCAACTGAGCTAAAAACCCTATCTAAAATAATGGCAATAGTTTCAGATACAGGTACATTTGTGAAAAGTGACTTTACATCAAAACTGACAAAAAACTTTTTTGAATCGAAGTTTTTACCAAGGAGGTCTTTTT
This sequence comes from Bathynomus jamesi, assembly GCA_023014485.1. Taxonomy (NCBI): domain Eukaryota; kingdom Metazoa; phylum Arthropoda; class Malacostraca; order Isopoda; family Cirolanidae; genus Bathynomus; species Bathynomus jamesi. The sequence goes on from JAJOZX010001252.1 coordinate 173,409, forward strand.
GGAATTCAAACGAGTTATTTATAGTGTAAACATTTTTCGCAAAGGGGGACAGGAGACGAACAAGGGTAACGGAGTGGTTATTTTGAATAAATCGGACTACATAAACAAAACTAATGAAATCCTAAGTGATCTTACTAAATTCAAACAAATTCTAGAACCTGTAAATAAAGTCATTGTAAGGTTAGAAGACCAGGTTAATAGATTTCTGTCACGACTAAAGTCCTTAAAGATAATAAAAAATGATACTTACTCTCAGTTGTTCGCATCTGGTGCTAATCTTGCTCAATTATACTGTCTGCCTAAAATCCATAAAGCTGGAACACCTCTCCGTCCTATTTTAGCTTCGTATAACTTACCCACCTTTCAATTGGCAAAATTTGTTGTTCGTCTCCTGTCCCCCTTTGCGAAAAATGCTTACACTATAAATAACTCGTTTGAATTCCAAAAAGACCTCCTTGGTAAAAACTTCGATTCAAAAAAGTTTTTTGTCAGTTTTGATGTAAAGTCACTTTTCACAAATGTACCTGTATCTGAAACTATTGCCATTATTTTAGATAGGGTTTTTAGCTCAGTTGATAATTTTCATGGTTTTTCATTGTCTCATTTTAAGGAACTTTTAGAATTGGTCTTCAAACAATGCTATTTCACTTTCAACAATAAGGTTTACCAACAAATTGATGGGTAGGGATGGGATCACCTCGGACCGTTAGCAGCTGACTTTTTTTGACTCATTTAGAAAGTGTAATTTTTAGACAATCTCCCACTCATCTCAAGCCAATTTTCTATCGACGCTTCGTTGATGATTCGATAGCAGTCTTTGATAATGCGGTACAAGCGCAACAATTCTTTAACTTCCTAAATTCTTTGCACCCCAATATAACGTATACAATGGAAACTGAGCAAAATGGCTCCCTCCCCTTCTTAGATCTTTTAATTTCGAAAAACGGTGATTCTATTACTACATCAGTTTACAGGAAACCCACTTTCACTGGTTTGGGCATGAATTTTTTTAGTTTTACTGATTTCAACTATAAGATGTCTTGTATTAAAACTCTCCTGTTCAGAGGATATAATTTGACCTCTAATTTTACCTTACTTAATGATGAATTTAATAATCTAAGATCATACTTTACTAATAATAGTTTTCCTGTTCAATATGTAGACAAACTAATTAGATCCTTCTTAAATAATGTTTATAGCCCTCAACTTCCATGTATTACAGTGCCGAAGGATATAAAATATTTCTTGGTACCTGAAATGGGTCCTTTGAATAAGGAATTTAAGCTTAAATTTACAAAATTGTTAAGGAAATTTTTTTATCATACTGATTTCCGCATCATATTTATTAATAAAACGTCTTTAGGTAGCTTTTTCTCAGCGAAGGATCGAACCCCTGACTCGTTGCGTAGCGGTGTTGTATATTTATTTACCTGCCCTAGGTGTCTCCTTGGGAATTACATTGGCAGCACTGTTCGCTCTCTCAGGGCTAGATTTTATTCGCATATGGGAATAAGTGGCCGAACAGGTAAAATTTTAAAAACTAAAGAAGTCGAGTATTCGCGAACACAGCATAAATGTAAAATTGATGTCAC
>JAJOZX010001252.1:177500-250000 GCA_023014485.1 Bathynomus jamesi
TGTGCTGTGTACGCCGACTTGAGCGATGCCGCCAAACGGCTATGACACTGGTTCGAGTCCAGTTACTGCTTTTCTTTATTTATAAAACTGATACGTGTACACTACGTTCTCTTTGACAATTCATTAATTAAATAAATTTCAATACCGCAGTAAAATTACATTAATTAGTATCATAAATAATTACCAGCTTAGTTGTCCAATATGCAACAGACTAATTAATTTCATGTAATATTAATAATAAATATCACTACCACAGTAAAATGACAGAAATTAAATAATAATAAATTTCAATACCACAGTAAAATGAGATAATTAGTAGCATATATAATTACCTCCATAGTTGTCCATAGGCTATACAACACGAACCGCTCAGTGACGAATAAAACCGTCTTCACTGCAAGCAGGCGAGAAATGAACTGACAAAAAGTCGTCAAAGTTGGGGACCTCTAAATGCAGCGCGATCTGGTTCAAACTTGCACAAACGTGTTTTCTTGTTCTTTAGAATACGGAGAAACGTGTGGATTAAAACTCCAAGCTCATTTTTATTTTACCCTATAGGTATGAAACACCCTACTGTATATATATATATATATATTATATATATATATATATATATATATATATATATATATATATATATATATGCAATAAACGAAGTAAAATTAAAATTAAAAATTAAAGGATTAACAGAGAGGCATACAGATTTGTAAGGAAAAAATATCGATACAAATTTATACTGGAAATCTGCCCGGGTTTTAACACTGCCTTTTTTGGTTAAGTTTCGATGTATATAAAAATAAAATGAAAATTAAAAGTTAATAAAGTAGCATACAAGTTTACCAAAGATTTAGGGTTCTACCCTTCTTATCTAAATCTGTTTTGAAGGAATTCAAAACAACAGGATCGAGTTGAAAAAGACCTTTGCTTATGTTGAAGTTATTTGAAAGTTGGATAATGGCAGACTCAAGAATATTTCTATTAACAATGTTGCTAGAGTGGAATAAAACTGAAGCATTATTCCAATCAATACAGTGGGATAACTCTGACAAATGGACAAAAAGGGCACTGGACAACTGTCCTATTCTAACGGAATATTGATGCTGTTTTATACGTGTGTGCAAATCCTTTCCCGTCTGACCTATGTAAAAGGAATCACATTGTTTACACCCAATTTTATAGATAATGCCTGAATTATTGGTAGGGCTATTTTTTACTATGATATTTTTCACAATATTGTTATATGAAAATACTACATTAATATCCAAAAGTTTAAGTACATTAGCAATGCCTAAAAAGTTTGGGAAAAATTGAAGTACTAAAATATTTTTTGACAAAGTACGAGTGTTATTATTGACACGATAGAAAGTTCGTTTTGCCTTGTTGAGACAAGATTCCATAAACGCAGATGGATAACACAGATCACTTCCAATACCGTTGATTTTTTCCAATTCGGCATCGATGTATTCCGGACTGGCGATCATAAGGGCGCGGAGAAACATTGATGAAAAATGGCCTTCTTAGTGGGGGTGTCATGTCCCGAGTAAAAGTGTACGTAGGACAAATTGTTTGTTGTTTTCCGATAGATACTAAACTTAAAACCTGGGCTTTCCCTATGTACACGCACATCCAAAAATGGGATTGAATTGTCTTGTTCCACTTCTAAAGTAAACTTAATGGAGGGGACTTGATCATTTAACTGAAGATAGTTCCGAGAATGGGGGACAAGACTTTGACAAGCCATTTGGAGAGTTTATAAGTAATAGAGCCCACCGAGCTAATAATAGGGCGCATAGGGTTGCCAGGTTTGTGGGTTTTAATAAGACCGTAAAGGTAGGGCAGAGAAGGTGAAGTGGACATGAAAAGCGGAATTAAGTCCTTATGATCTTTGAGAATGCGTTTCAAGCCACTATTAAATGATTTAATAGTGGTTTGAAACGCATTCTCAAAGATCATAAGGACTTAATTCCTCTTTTCATGTCCACTTCACCTTCTCTGCCTACCTTTGCGGTCTTATTAAAACCCACAAACCTGGCAACCCTATGCGCCCTATTATTAGCTCGGTGGGCTCTATTACTTATAAACTCTCCAAATGGCTTGTCAAAGTCTTGTCCGCCATTCTCGGAACTATCTCTGATTCACATGTAAAAAATTCCATGGATCTTACTGAAAAATTGAATAATGCACGTACTGAAACTAACGATAGATTGATCAGTTTTGACGTTTGTTCATTGTTTACAAAAGTGCCGATTGATGATATGCTTGACTTTCTCTCCCAAGAATTACATAAGTATGACCTGCCCTACCTTCACACATTGTTTTGGAACTTATTAAGCTTTGCATCAAAGACTGTAAATTCACTTTCAATAACGAGTATTATCAACAAGTGTTTGGGATGGCCATGGGCAAACCCCTTATCGCCCCTCCCCTCCAATATTTATATGGAGTTTTTCGAAATTACTTACATTCCGAGAATCCTGGGGGTTGGCATCCCTTGGTTGCGGTACGTCGACGATATTTTGTGTATCTGGCCCATGAATCGTGACCTGGATAACTTCCTCCTTCAGTTAAATGATCAAGTCCCCTCCATTAAGTTTACTTTAGAAGTGGAACAAGACAATTCAATCCCATTTTTGGATGTGCGTGTACATAGGGAAAGCCCAGGTTTTAAGTTTAGTATCTATCGGAAAACAACAAACAATTTGTCCTACGTACACTTTTACTCGGGACATGACACCCCGACTAAGAAGGCCATTTTTTCATTAATGTTTCTCCGCGCCCTTAGGATCGCCAGTCCGGAATACATCGATGCCGAATTGGAAAAAATCAACGGTATTGGAAGTGATCTGTGTTACCCATCTGCGTTTATGGAATCTTGTCTCAACAAGGCAAAACGAACTTTCTATCGTGTCAATAATAACACTCGTACTTTGTCAAAAAATATTTTAGTACTTCCATTTTTCCCGTGCTTTTTAGGCATTGCTAATGTACTTAAACTTTTGGATATTAATGTGGTATTTTCATATAACAATACTGTGAAAAATATCATAGTAAAAAATAGCCCTACCAATAATTCAGGCATTATCTATAAAATTGGGTGTAAACAATGTGATTCCTTTTACATAGGTCAGACGGGAAAGGATTTGCACACACGTATAAAACAGCATCAATATTCCGTTAGAACAGGTCAGTTGTCCAGTGCTCTTTTTGTCCATTTGTCAGTTATCCCACTGTATTGATTGGAATAATGCTTCAGTTTTATTTCATTCTAGCAACATTGTTAATAGAAATATTCTTGAGTCTGCCATTATCCAACTTTCAAATAACTTCAACATAAGCAAAGGTCTTTTTCAACTCGATCCTGTTGTTTTGAATTCCTTCAAAACAAATTTAGATAAAAAGGGTAGGACGCTAAATCTTTGGTAAACTTGTATGCTACTTTATTAACTTTTAATCTTCATTTTATTTATATATATATCGAAACTTGACTCTAAAAGGCAAAGTGTTAAAACCCGGGCAGATTTCCAGTATAAATTTGTATTTTTATAATTCATTTGATCTTGTGCTAAAATCGATATTTTTCCTTACAAATCTGTATGCCTCTTTGTTAATCCTCTTATTTTTAATTTTTAATTTTTATTTTTACTTCTCCGTTTATTGCATATATATATATATATTATATATATATATATATATATATATATATATATATATATATATATATATATATATATATATATATATGTGTGTGTAGATATGTATGTATACATATATATATATATATGTTTGTGTGTATGTATGTTATTTATTTATTTTTTTTTTTCTGTAACCTATATATAGGCCGTAACCTTTTATGTACTTCAGTGTTCCTGAGGATGTCATTAGACGAAAGCGCTTGAGCACCTTTTTGTGTTTCCTTTCCTTCGTGGTTTTATTCATCATATATATATATATATATATATATATATATATATATATATATATATATATATATATTAACCCCCTCCGTCTATGGCCTGGGTTGGTTTGAAGTCGACGGGGGTTCTAGTTAGGTGGCAGCAACGGATGTATGACTTGTAGTAGTTTTCTTCTATATTACTCTCCGAGTTCTTCTACAGTGGCTCGGAGGATTCTGAAGATTCCGGACTCTTCTTATAGCGTATCCGGAAAGTTTAATGACTAAGTTCTTCTGAAGAGAGCAAGGCTCGAAGGATAAGATAAAGACTATCTTTTACTGTAATTTACTGCTAAAATGTACAGGTAGTGCTCAGCCTCTAAATTAGCTTTTGAATGACAATGGAAGATTTTTACTGGGGTTTATATACCCAAAAACTGCTAACATCATTATTATTAAATGCTATGAAAATAAAAACCCACTCTAATAGACAGAGTTTATTTCCACGACAGTTTCGACGCCCACTGGCATCCTCCTCGGGTGGATACAGAAACACGAATGAACCAAAACAAGAGGGAAAAACAGTCCAGGGACCGACCGTTAAGAAATTCGCACCTAGGTTAGATCCCATTCTCCCGACACCGGAAGGGCATTTTCATTTAGTACATTCGCGCAAATTTAAAACTATCTTCCTGTTCTAAACATACAGATTCTATTATATTTTTCTTACATAATTATTGAATTTATTATTAATTTTATTACATTTAATATTGCATAATTATTTATTACAGAAATTATAAATTTATTATTACATTGGTTATTACATTATTGTTTATTATACAGAACTTATAAACCGAAAAACGAATGAAAAAAGCCGATCAGGAAACAATCCAGAGAAATTCGCACCTAGGTTAGATACCGTTCTCCCGACACTGGAAGGGTATTTTATTACAGGGTCCGCTTATAAGTACATTCCCACAAATTAAAACTATCTTCTTGTTCTATACATACAGATTCTAATATTTTGACATAATTACTGCATTTATTATTACATTTACATTTTTTTTTTTTTTTTTTTTAACATTTATTATTATTACCTTTACCCTAATTATTAAATTTATAATATTACCTTTATTATTACATCTGTTGCATTTATATTTATTTCCACATTTATTACTTCCATTATTACATTTACTAAAGGCGAGTAAGGAAACATTCCAATCCAGAGACATTTAAGAAATTCACACTTAGGTTCGAACACGTTCCCACGACTCCGTAAGGGATTTTTTGACCAAGAATCTCATTAAAGGGTCTAACTTATAAGTACCTTCGCACAAATTAAAATTATCTACTTTTTCTATACACACAGATTCTATTATTTTTCTTTTGACATAATTATTACATTTATAAAGTACCTTACTTGATTCCCAATCTATAGCATGATTATTTTGGCTGGCTTGATAAAATATGGCATTATTAGTATTACAACTTCTGAAGGCATATTTGTGTTCTTTAATACGGGTTTCAATATTTCTTCCAGTTTCTCCCACGTATACTAAATCACAACTTTTACAGGGAATGCTGTAGACACAGGCTTGTTCCTCTTTTGCCACGTTATTCCTAACCAATTTACTTTTCACGGTAGACGAATATTTGAACGCCAAAGCAAACTTAAAATCTTTCGTCAACGGTTTTACTCTTCCTAAGCCGGCAATGTAAGGCAAACTCACATATTGTTTTTGGTTAACTGAAGGTTCCCGAGGGGCATAAAAAGATTTTCTGGCTTTAAAATACGCCTTTCTGATAAACCACTCGGGATATTTTAAATCCTTAAAAGTGTTCCAAATCTTTGAATTTTCCGGGTCCAGCAAATGTGGGCTACAAATCCTGAGTGCTCTTAGAAACATGGAAGAAATAATTGAGCTTTTAACCCCTTCATCATGATATGAAAAATAATGAATGTACGAATTACAAAAATATAAATGCAACTGATGTAATAATAAAGGTAATATTATAAATTTAATAATTAGGGTAAAGGTAATAATAATAAATGTTAAAAAAAAAAAAAATGTAAATGTAATAATAAATGCAGTAATTATGTCAAAATATTAGAATCTGTATGTATAGAACAAGAAGATAGTTTTAATTTGTGGGAATGTACTTATAAGCGGACCCTGTAATAAAATGCCCTTCCAGTGTCGGGAGAACCGTATCTAACCTAGGTGCGAATTTCTCTGGATTGTTTCCTAATCGGCTTTTTTCATTCGTTTTTCGGTTTATAAGTTCTGTATAATAAACAATAATGTAATAACCAATGTAATAATAAATTTATAATTTCTGTAATAAATAATTATGCAATATTAAATGTAATAAAATTAATAATAAATTCAATAATTATGTAAGAAAAATATAATAGAATCTGTATGTTTAGAACAGGAAGATAGTTTTAAATTTGCGCGAATGTACTAAATGAAAATGCCCTTCCGGTGTCGGGAGAATGGGATCTAACCTAGGTGCGAATTTCTTAACGGTCGGTCCCTGGACTGTTTTTCCCTCTTGTTTTGGTTCATTCGTGTTTCTGTATCCACCCGAGGAGGATGCCAGTGGGCGTCGAAACTGTCGTGGAAATAAACTCTGTCTATTAGAGTGGGTTTTTATTTTCATATTTTGACCTTCACGGAGAAAAAAGTGAAGTTTTTTGCATTTATTAAATGCTAAAAAGGCTGTATTATTTTTGCACAGTATTCGAAAATAAAGTAAATTTTTTCGCTGTGATAAGGCTTGAACGAGTAAACAAAATATTTGAAGGTGAAACCATATTTTTATCTTAAACCGCGGCTTTTCAGATCTGATGTTATCAGGATCTGCCAAGTTAACTAAAAGTGGAAATCGGACAATGTATCTTTACACTAAAATATGCATAGGAGTAAAATTTTAAGGTTTAAGATGTACAATTTAAATGCTTAGGCAAGACATGATTTCATTTTTTATAACGAAAAAGAATGTATACAAAATATGAACATTGCAAAGCTTAAGCAGGATTCCTTTTAAGCGAAATCTAAAAAAATGATTATGAGATTTTAAAAACAACAGATCACCAATTATTTGGCAAAGTAGAAAGCAAATCAAAATTTTTATCCAAACTCGCGTTGGGCGATTTTGGTCCTTATGTAAAAATGAATACACACACGTACATACATATGAGTATATATAAGAATATACAGGATTATATAAATAAATGAACCATATAACACATGAATTTTTAAAATGGATACTTTTTCTAAAATGGATACAAGAACTATATAAATGAATACAAGAATTACATGAAGAATAAGATAGTATAGGAATATTGGAATTATTTATGGTTCATTTTTACAGGGCTCTTCCCTCTAGAATGATATTAATATAATAATGTAACATCCTCACTAATGCTAACTAGATGATAACTATGGGTTTTATAATACAGATTTATATACACATCATAAGTCGGGTGGTTAAGTCTAGTTCACGTGGTCTGGGTACGCACATTTGGTCGTGCATAAATAGTTTCATGTTGTTCCGTGTCTCTTGGTTTTCTTTGTTCCCTGAATGATCTTTTCACCACAAATATACCGAGGATAATAGCACATACAATAATGATGCTAACGGCAGATGTTGAGAAAATTGTAACAGGTTGTAATATTTGTAAAAGGTTGTTTTGGTTATCATCGGAAATTTTAAACCGACTCAATTGATCATTCCATTCAGGGGCATGTAGCTCGGGTAGGATGGTTACAGGTTTTATGGAGAGATTTAAGATCTCTATGACGGGTTTAAATTTAATTTGCGACGGGAAGGGGTATGAGTTATTAATGGTAACCTTGCATGGGTTGTATATTTGAAGGGTTTTTGAACGCAAGGAGCAACCAATCGGTAGCCGAATAACCATAGGGATTGTGATGAGGGAATAATTTGACGGACACTCGAGAGTAGCGGTAGTCCTGTTCGTGAGAGAAACCCAGATGTCTGGTCCAATTCGTAGTTGGACGGTTTTAGGGGAATGAAATTTTTTAAATGAATATACCGGGGCATGCCGGTCACGAATTAAGTCGATAAAGCAAGACCTAATAGTTGGAAGAATAACTGGTTTGAGTGGAGGACAAACGAGTTGTTTATTTGGTTGCGAGAATCTGCAATGCCGGACGTCGCTATCTGACATCATAGAATAGGCTGACAGATCTTTGGTGAGGAAAAGGTAAGGTGGTATGGTAGGTAAATATAATCGATAGACATTAGAGTTGTTTTGGTAGGGTGTTGGGAAGGGGTGAAATTTATATACGTCATAAGTGAGTACATCGAAAACTGGTACAATTATGAGGTATGTGTTTGGGCGTGGTCCATGTACAGTCTAGGTGTATTCTATAAATTGGGGGTAATTAGTATGGTTGAGTGGGAATATGGGTGATAATTTTAATTGTGTTTGAGCTATGTGAATCAGGGACTGAAGTGTTTTCCATGGTATTAGGGTGGAAAGAGTGATTTTTTCCATGGGTTAGCTGGGTTGCATGCAAAACCTTGGAATGGATCGTAATTATTTGTTGTAAATACTTATCGATTAAGGTTACTTGTAGGTTAATTATCTCTATTAATTCTAGATATCTTTTGTGTTCTTTGTATTGAGCTAACATGGATTCAAGGTATGTGAATCTGTCCGAAAGGGAGTGGAGGAAGCGATTGTTTTCGTGTAGTGACCTAATAGTTTGTTCTAACATGTGTCCATTATATTGTCGATTTGGTGCGAAGCGATTCAATTTAAGTTCAATTCTTTTAATATCTTCTTCGGTTGCTAATCCGAATAAACCTTTGAACAGTTTCCCTCCTATATCTATCAGTCCCCTTTTACTTCTTTGGTTAAAGTTTTCCGAGTTTTTAGTTTCAGTTTGTATCCATGGTAAGGCTAGTATTTCTGATAGGGCGCGTGCTGTAGTTTGAATATTTTCGAGGGTATTTTCTAACAGAACGCGACTAATCTGATCTTTTCACTGGAAAGAACCTTGGACTTTACTTTCAAACGTTTTTAAATGGGTTTGTATCTGAAGGAGATTGATCTCGATTCTAGCAGGCGGTTGCAAATTGATAAAAAGATCCGCGTGTCCTTTCAAAAATTTACCTTCTGCGAGTTTTTCTATAATAACTCCGGTAGAAATTTTAATGCTAGGGCTACAATGGTAAATAATTTGGAAAATTATAAGGGGGATAATTTTATACATTTCTACGCCTTAGATTATATGGAGCTGGTGGTGGCCGTGTGGATACTTGTGCTTGTGGACGAAGGGGTCGGCCTCGTTTTGGTGGCAATAGGGGTCGACCGTTAAGCTCGGATTCTGAGCGGGTTCGTTTCTTATGTGAAGGTTCTAGTTCACATGGTTGATGTATTTGCGGGCGGTATGTAGGGTCTGTGCGTCGTTCATCAATCGGTGAGGGTGGTAACCGAGGAGATGGTGGAGTTGGAGGAGATGGCGGAGTTGGAGGAGATGGCGGAGTTGGAGGAGATGGTGGAGTTGGAGGAGATGGTGGAGTTGGAGGAAATGGTGGAGTTCCACTGATTGATCCTCTCGAAGGAGTTTCTCCAGGGTCTGGGTCTGATGGGACTTTTGGTTCTGGGGCCTCCTCTCGTTCAGAGATTGGCTCGAGTACTGGTGGTATTACGAGGTACCAATCTTCGTTATGGGTAGTGGTTCCCGCGGTGACCACTTCAGTTTTTTTATCCCTGCTCGATTTGTTAACACCTTGACCTTTCGAAGGATAGGCGGCTCGAACGCCTGGCAGCTGTTTTTTAGGAAGGTGTTGTTCGGCAGCTATCTTCAAATTGTCAGCGTGAATGATCTTTAGTTTGGAATGATCTCGGAGATCGAGGATTTCATAGCGATTTTTTCCGAGGTTTTTCATAATCCTATATGGGCCATCCCATTTTGGGTATAATTTGCGATGAGCACCTGGCGGTTTCACGCTCTTCAGATAATATCGCATACTGACGATTATAGTCCGTTGACGGGGATGACGCTTATGGTGCTCTTGCTCCATCTGTTGGTTTCGTTGGTCTAGGGCATAGCGGATTATGTCAAAAATTTTGAAAGATCGTTCAGCTAGTTGCTGATTTGCTTCTGCCATCTCGGAAGATGTGGTGTCCCCGATGGATCAATATAGCCATTGTTGATGGCTGTTTGTACCATGGGAAGGGAATCGTCCCATGTACGGGAGGACGCATCGACAACGTGGCGAAGGGCTTCTAAGATCTTTCGATTGTGCCTTTCCACTAAGCCGTTTGCCTGCGGATGGTATGCCACAATGTGTGTTTTTAATTTTACAAATGTTGCATAGTGATTCGAACAGTTTGGACGTGACACTAAGAGCGTTATCCGAAATTAGGATGGAAGGAGTAGTATGATTCTGGATGACGCGTTCCACTAGGGCTCTGGCCACAGTTCCCGAGGTCTGGTCTGGAATGGCAGCTACTTCGCTGTAACGCGAGAAGTGGTCTGTAAACACAATGATGTACTGGTTTCCTTTTGATGTTTTGGGAATGGTCCCAGTATATCCATTCCAGTTCTTTGCCAGGGCCTTTGGCATACTGGATATTTATGCATAGGAGCTGTGGATGGTACGTTGCCTTTGTGTTTTAAACACGATGGATTCGCGATGTATTCATGTACCTTTCTGTTCATTCGGGAAAATGGTATCGCTCCAAGACTCTTGATGGTGCGATCCGGCCCCATGTGTCCATACAAAGGTGAGTCGTGACAAAGTCCAATGGCTATATCGACGAGATCCTTTGGTATCTCCACGAGGTCGTTTCCATCTTCGTTCCTGAAATGTACGAGCCCATCTTTGAGGTTGTACTGTTCTTTTACCTTCGATGGTTCCTTTTGTTCCAGGCGCGCCCGAAGGTTTTGGGTGTGTTGGTCCTGTTGTTGGGAGTATTGCAGACACTCGTAGTCGAACACAGGAAGAATTCCTATTTTATTCACTTGGGCGTCGGGCTTGAGTCTCGACAATCCGTCTGGAATAACTTGCAGTTTTCCCGGTTTGTATACGATTTTTGCTGCAAAGTCCTGAATCAACAGAGCCCATCTACTCAATCGTCCTTCAAGTAGCTTGTCCTTGAAGAGGTACGTGAGTGGCTTATGATCAGTCTTGATGGTTACATCGTAGCCATAGACGATATTTCGGAATTTTTTCAAAGCCCAATATACCGCTAGGGCCTCTCGGTCCGTAGTGGAATAATTCCGTTGAGGTGCAGAGAGAAGTTGACTGGCATAAGCAATGGGTAATTCCACACCGTCTACGTCCTGTAATAGGACGGCTCCTAGTCCATAGGAGGAAGCATCTGTGGCTATGATGAAGGGTCTTGTGTAATCAGGATATTGTAAGATGGGATGACAGGTTAGTTTATTAATTAAAGTTTCAAAGGCATGTTGGTGATCGGATTCCCAGTTAAATTTCGAATTTTTCTGGAACAAATTAGTAATGGGTTTAGCAATATTTGAAAATTGGGGGATAAAGTTCCGATAGAATCCGACAAAACCAATAAGTGCACGGGCATCGTCGATGGTTTTGGGTACAGGGTACCTTTCCAGGGCTTCGAGTTTGGCTGTATCAGGTTTAATTCCTAGTAGGAATCCTAGGTATACCAGGGACTTGTAAAAAGCTGTACTTTGCAAGTTTCAGTTTAGGTGTGCTTTTCTCAAGCGGGATAGCACATTCTGAAGACGTTGAAAGTGTGTCTTTATGTCCGAACTGTAAATGATGATATCTTCAAGATAAACGAGAGCTTCAACACCTAATAGGTCGGAAAGGACTATATTCATCAACCTAGAGAAATTAGCGGGTCCATTTCGGACTCCGAAAGGTAAAACCTGGAATTCGTAATGGCCTCGGTTAGTGGAGAAAGCAGTCAATGCCCGAGATTCGGGGCTGACCTCCATTTGCCAATAACCAGATGCTAAATCGAGGGATGAAAAAAAGTTCGCTTTCCTACGTTCAGAATTGTTTCCTGCATGTTTGGAATCGGGAAACGGTCTGGGATGGTAATGTTGTTCAGGCGTCTAAAATCTATACAAGGGCGAGATGTTCCGTCCTTTTGGAGACGAGAATCATAGGAGCGGACCAGGGACTAGCTGAAGGCTGAATGACATCCTGCTCCAACATGTCCGTGATGTGTTCCTCAATAGTGACTAATTGGGAATGTGGAACCCGATAGGGAGGAATGAAAATGGGTTTGGAATTGGGTTCCAGCTTGATTTCAAAAGGGACCAAATTAGTTCGGCCCAGAGGATCTCCTTTTAGGGCAATCACATCTCTATTTCTTATCAGGAAATCGAGAAGTGATTCCATTAGTTTGGGATCCTGTAAAGCTGGTGACTCCTGAAGGGAGTGCTCCAGACATTTCTTATATTCTTCTTTTAATACGAAGGATTTAACTCTAAGGAACTGGAAACACGATTTATCATACTGATGGGGAAATCTGAATCTACTTCTACTGTGGAAACAGTTCCTATTTTCTGATTTGAAGTTAATTCTATAGGGCTTTTTCCTTTGTTTAAACAAACAACAGGGATAGCTGAATTCTGACTCTGACTAAGGACTTGGGCAATAAGAACATCTCTTTTGAAATTACTTTTCTCTGTAATCAGAGTACGCTCTGACTCTAATAATTTCCTTGACTGTCGACTACTTTTGCTAGGAAACAAATCTTCTCATAAGGTGCTACTGTTATATGCTCGGTAGGGCATATGAAAAATTGTGAATCTGACTCTGGTTCGGCGACTAAAATTTGCCTTATGGCTGAACTGAAGCTGGCTGACTGGAAACTGGCTGACTGGAAACTGGTGACTGGAAACTGGTGACTGGAAACTGACTGACTGACTGGAAACTGACTGTGTTGATCCAACTGGATTCAACAACTGGAACTGATTACCCTGGGGTCTGATTTCTGGAGCGGTTGTCCCTCTGGATGCAACCGGCTGACTTGAACTGCTATCAAGTGGAGGGGGTTTCCTATTTCTTTCGGAAATCTGAACTGAACTAATTCTATTAGCATTAAGCTGTCTGTTATTCTCACGGAGATGTGTGTCCTATTTCGACACTTTACTAACTTTCCGGCTGGGTAAATCTCCCATTGATTCCGGTTAAAAAAATCCATACCTAGTAGGATATCTGTCTGAAAGGTGGCGACTGTGTCCACTATACAACATTTCGCCGGGGTATACCGCGTTTCCAACTTCTAAATATAATTCAATTTCTCCGTATGTAGGTATGGGTGTGCCCGTAACTCCTCTGAGTTGACAGGAGGTGCCTTAATTTCATATTTGTAATTGTACTTCTAGTAATTCATCTACACATTGTTTCTTAATTAACGTCGCGTGTGCTCCTGTATCTAGGAGAGCAGTTAAATCTTGGTTATCTATGCTACAATTTATTATTAAATCTAGGAGGTCTGCACCTATTATCCTGATGGGGAGTTTGTGTGTGTATCTGGGTTCATTACTGTAATTTAGGAGGGAGGAGGTTGAACTGCCGCCTCCAAAGTAGGGTCTAAAAAAGGGCTCGAATTATCTTCTATGGGAGGACCTGGGTCATATTCTACGGGATCACCATACTGGAGGGTTTTCTTGAAAACTGTACTCTGAGGAAAATGATTCCTCTGCGGGTACTTCTACGTACCGAACTATCCGACCTTGTGGTTGTACTGGGTTTGTACATGGGGTAATAATGTGATTGACCCTGTGGTCGTAATCTATTGGGTTGGTGGTTTGACTGAGGCTTGGGAATGGACTGGTTTCTGGGGATTGGAGGACTTTTGGGAACGTTGGGGTTTCGATTTTGGAAGTGGGGCCTATAACATGCAGGGGCTTTATCGGCACATTTTTGGCGATCGCCACGGCGATGACCATGTTCGTGACAGTGGGAGCAATAAGAGGGATAATTGCACTGACTTATCATGTGCCCAAACTATCGCAGTTAAAACACTGTGGAGGAGGGCGTGTATTCTGGGTTTGGGGGGCTTGTTTCTGGGGTGGTGTTCCCTGCATTGGCCTCGATTTATAGGGTTGTTGTTGTTGCTGTTGTGTTTGTGCTGCTGCTGAATATAATGTAGGGGTTTCTCTACCCTTTCGGTAGTTCTGGTTTGCTAAATCGGGGTAATGTTCCCGTGTTTTTTTATGGCTACACTTACAGGTTTGTCAACATTTAAAAACTCCTGAAACTTTTTTTTAGGTGCTCCGGGTAGGTTTTGGTAAATGGTTGTTGCTACTATTAGTTTCTTTGTTTCGAAGTGAAAGTAATGCCACACATTTTCTGCGGAGGGCTTCTCCTACAAGTTTGTGTTCGTGTAATAAAATTGTTTAAATCTTCGTGTTCCTCTTTCTTCCATTTAGCTTGGAAGACTGCTTCTAACGTGGCTAAGGGTTGTGCAAGTGTTATTTCTTTAAAAAATTCTAATAAGTTTTGTTTAAAATGTCCCATGTTGTAGCTTCGCTAATTGATGGGACGTAGTGACTGTGTCATGAGCATTCCCTTCTTTAGGGTCGATAAATCTTTTTGCTTCCCTAATTTTTATATCATCATCGGTAATGTTTTCGCGTAAGAAATGTTGTTCTAAAGACTCAATCCAAGGTCTTACGCGTGGTTCAACAAAGTGATTATCTATGGTCCCCTTAAAAATTAAAACAGTATGGGAAGGTTTACTATCTCCTAAGTTAATGTATGCTGGGGCGGGGGTTTGAGACTGAGACATATTGGCTTGTCTGGATCTGAAGTTTGTGTGTTTGGGTATGTTTGAAGGGCGCGGGGTAGGTGGAAAAATGGGTGTAGGTAATTTTCGATGTCAGAAAGCGCACCGTCTGAATCGCTCATATGTGAAGGTACTATTAATGTGTTCTAATTAGGTCTGCTTGACCGATCTTAATTCTATGGAATGATCACTTAAGGGGTTTTCCTAACTACTCTATCTAAAAATACACATTAAATAAATGCACAATAATTTGCCTAACTAGGGGAAATTTGAAAAGATTGCAAACAAAATAATAAAAATGTAAACAAATTTCACTGAATGTACGTGAAGGTATGGTAATACTATGCTTGGTACATTAAAAAAATTATACTACTATAATACTGGAAATAACTGGTTTCACTAAAAAGAAATGTATCACTGGTGTATGGAATGTTCACTGTTTTTTGTTAATTCTGGCTCAATACTAATATTAACTGTTAATAATACTGACTTTTCAAATGTTTAGAGATTATTTAAAAAAGAGTTTTGTACTTAACAAGATTCCTACGGCGAAATCCTTGACGTGTCCTGAAGACGTGTCTTGCTGGCCACTTGTTCTTGGATGAAAACTAGGCGTGGAGAACTTGGAGTCGTAACGCACCGGTTCAAGGGTGGATGTGACGAACTAGAAGTCGTGACACGCAGGTCAACTGGGTGTTGGTTCTAGTTCCAGGGTCTGGAAGACTGGAAGAATCCTGGATGCAGAAGTTGTCAGTTGTGAAGATCCTGGTTAAAGGGTCGCCAGTTGTTAACCCCTCCGTCTATGGCCTGGGTTGGTTCGAAGTCGACGGGGGATCTAGTTAGGTGGCAGCAACGGATGTGTGACTTGTAGTAGTTTTCTTCTATAGTGGCTCGGAGGACTCTGGTAGACTCACTAAAATTTTTTCTGAAGATTCCGGACTCTCCTTATAGCGTATCCGGAAAGTTTAATGACTAAGTTCTTCTGAAGAGAGCAAGGCTCGAAGGATAAGATAAAGACTATCTTTTACTGTAATTTACTGCTAAAATGTACAGGTAGTGCTCAGCCTCTGAATTAGCTTCTGAATGACAATGGAAGATTTTACTGGGGTTTATATACCCCAAAACTGCTAACATCATTATTATTAAATGCTAAAAAGGCTGTATTAATTTTGCACAGTATTCGAAATAAAGTAAATCTTTCCGCTGTGGTAAGGCTTCAACGAGTAAACAAAATATTTGAAGATGAAACCATATTTTTATCTTAAACCGCGGCTTTTCAGATCTGATGTTATCATGATCTGCCAAGTTAACTAAAAGTGGAAATCGGACTATGTATGCATCTTTACACTAAAATATGCATATGAGTAAAATTTTAAGGTTTAAGATGTACAATTTAAATGCTTAGGCAAGACATGATCTCATCTTTTATAATGAAAGAGAATGTATACAAAATATGAACATTCCAAAGCTTAAGCAGGATTCCTTATTAAGCGAAATCTAAAAAAATGATTATGAGATTTTAAAAAACAACAGGTCACCAATTATTTAGCAAAGTAGAAAGCAAATCAAAAATTTTATCCAAACTCGCGTTGGGCGATTTTGGTCCTTATATAAAAATGAATACACACACGTACATACATATGAGTATAGGCATTATATAAAGTTAAATATAAAAGAATATACAGGATTATATAAATAAATGAACCATATAACACATGAATTTTTAAAATGGATACTTTTTTCTAAAATGGATACAAGAACTATATAAATGAATACGAGAATTACATGAAGAATAAGATAGTATAGGAAAATTGGAATTATTTATGGTTCATTTTCACACACACACACATATATATATATATATATATATATATATTTCAACTGCAAACAACACAGTATAATTAACGGAAAGAACGACGCTTGTATAGAAGAACGTTCTATTAAACAGTCGGATTCCCCTGGTCCGTGCCAGTTCTGAGTTGGACGCTAGGAGTCAGCCGAGACGGTGGCCGGGCACCAACGAAGGACGAAGACCGACCAGGCTAAGAGAAGGAAGGGGACGCGGAAGCGATGACGGCGAACGGAGGAGGAGGAGTGGTAGGAGGAGGGGGAGGAAGAGCGCGGAACGCGCAAGGCGACGGCGCCAACGTGGAGAGGGAGAAAGAGAGAGAAGGCGCGCGCGGAGCGGCCCACCCAAACTTCACCCGTACAACCTCGAAGACACACACCACTACCAACCACCAACCAAACCACCGCCCGCTACCGATCCCCCGAAAAACCGTTCTCCGAGCCCCCCCGTCCTAGCCTGCCGGCGTCCACGGAAGGGAGGAGGGCGCGCCGGTCCGGCATCGGGTCGGAAAGTCCCTCTCCCAATTCCCCGCCGCCGAAGCCCGCTATTCCAACACTCAAAAGTCACCACCGAACAACCGACCGCCCCGCAACGCGCGAAAGAACGCCGCCAACCGTGACATCGCGACACGCACGACGGACAGGACGGACGGGCGGACAGACGTGAGACACACTACCACCACCACCCCCTTCGACGGAGCGGGCGACGAGGCGGGCGTATACGTACTTGCGTACGACGACGACACCACCCACGCCTCCGACATCCGAAGGGATGGAGGGGAGGAACTCGCGAAAGCCGGAGCCGCCCGCCGCCGCCGCGAGCGAGCGAGCGAGCGGGGAAAGAACGTTCTTCTATACAAGCGTCGTTCTTTCCGTTAGATATATATATAATTTAGGGTGATTCAAATATGGGGGTAAAATTTTTTTTTTAATATTTTAATGTGTTCAACCCTTTAAATGGTTCATTTCAGCATAAAACCAACTATCCTAAAATATTTTAGCAAATTTTTAATTTTTAGGGGTTGCTACCAGCAATTAAAAATTGACAGAACGACTCAAATTGTCAAATTTTTCCACACCACCCAGGGGGTCCAGTACAAGGCGCATTGCTTTTTTTTAATGTGGAAAGCTCCCCCGTAGGTCCTACCATAACCACAAGCATGCATAATTAAACTAGCATGATATTTGAGATATTAGCTGTCCTTACTTCATCAATGTTTCTTTCTTTCTATCAGGGTAAACAGCCCTGTAGTTTTTCACTACTTGTAGCAAGAATTGTTTTTGATCTTCATCATGTGTTAGTATTTTATTATATTCATCCATTAATTTTACTCCTCTTTCCGCTATATCATTCACGACTTTCCACTGTTTGATAGATTTCTTAGCGGAGTTATACTCTTCATCATTATGCCATTCTTTAGCATCTTTGAGTAAAAATTTTGAACTAAATTCTGTTATTGTAAATAATCTTTGAGTATTTGATGACAAAATCTTCTAATTTCTTCGTTGGAATAAGTGCAGGATCTAGAAAAGCCCGTTTTGCAGGAAGAGTTTCTGTTGTATTTTGCAAGGCCTTTACAATTTTGTTTTTCGTTTCAGTAGGCACTTCATCATCATAAAAGGCCAAGGCTACCAGTTCTTCTGATAGGTACCAGAGGTGACCTAACAGTTTTTTAATAGCAACAAATGCAATTGTGTCATTTATTTGTTTGTAGACTACAAGATTCTGTAATAATTCCAGAGCAAGACGAGGAGTGCAAGATGGCACAGGAGCTGTAAACCATGCCTTTACATATAACCGAGTAGCAAATAGACAGATGTCTTTTAGTCCTTTTATGTCTTTTACTGAAATTTTGAACTGAGATTTGAACATAAAAATTTGTAATGAATATGTAATTTTGGCCATCCACCTAGCCCGATGAAGTCCCGCTGGATGTTTAAATTTGATTCCACCTTTTGGTTCACCTCCCAAAAAATAATTGTTAACTGCAATAGTTCTAGGTAATCGTCTCTTGGTTGGAATGTATCTAGTTGATTTGTTGCAAATATAATTATGTCATCTTTGATGTCATGAATATTTTCATAGATATCTGGATCTGATAATGCTGTTTCGTAGTCCTCCTTATTAATGCTTGACCATTTTTCTCTGAACTTCTTAAAAAGGACTATATCTGGGCCAGAAAATGGTGATAAAGACTTTGAAACAACAGCTTCCAGCATAATTTCAAATATATGGTGTCGACATGCCAGCCACAATAAATCGTTGTCGAATTTTTGTTCTAGAAGAATAGCTGCACCATTTCTAGGACCAGTATTGGCTGCCGTTGTATTGAAACACATGCATTTTATTTGTTCGCAGATGTCCCATTCAAGCGATGTCTGATTGTTTGCATTAAAAAGAGACGCATTTCTGTCACTCAATTTTGCAACATCAAGACTTCCTAATAATTTATCATCAAACAATTTTCTACGTTTGCCAACCTTACTTTTCCATGTTGAAGGTTGTGCAGCACAGAAACCAGATTCATCACTTTTACTCTCTTCTGATTCTGATGATGTACTGGTGAGTATGACAGCCTCTTCATTCTTCTTTCTTTTGATCTCTTCTTCTGCTTTCCTCTTTTCATAACGTTGTTGCTTTTCTGCTGCTCTTTGCTCTTTTTTAGCAACAGCCTTATCAATGGTACCCATTTTTCCATGACGTCCTTTCTCACGTTGCATTTTCAAGAATTTCTTATCATCTTCTATTTTTATAAGCTGCATAGCATTCTCATGAGCAATGTCAAATAAGTTTTCCAGTTTATCTTTCCATTTTTCTTCTTTATTATTTAAATTTTGTGATCTTTTCAATTTGTTTGCTTTGTTTTTCTTAAGCAGCTGTCATTCCTTCAGTATTCCTTGAATTTTATCTACTACATGTATTCTTTGTTTTGCTGGTATTCCTGCTTTTTTCCAAACTGCTAGCACATCATCTGCAGTAGAGCAGCATGATTCTCTAATGTCTTGCTTTTTAATAGTTCTGTAGTGCATGAAGAGGGCCATCATTTCCTTCTCTGATGGTAATACGGATGTTTTTAGTACTGCAGAGGGCTGCCCAATTAGCCATACTTCAGTTTCTTTTCTTGTAGAACTTCTCCCGAATGAGCAACTGGGTGATGGTGAGTTAGGCCTAGCTTCCATAATCGATTAATTGGTATCAAAATTACGAGTTCCAAGCAACAATTAAAAGCAAGCTAGTATATAAACCATTAATTAAAAATTCTGAAATATAAACAATTAAACATAAAATCATAAGTTGTAAAAACAAACAAATTGAAAAAGAGGGAAACTTTGACGCCTGGTAGCACATAGTAAATTTTATTTAAAATTCACCAAATTTGGCATACACTACTTTTTTGTCATAGGGAACAAAAATACAGGTTGAACAATTAAAAAAAAAAACTTTGATTTTTTTGAATCACCCTAATTTTATATATATATATATATATATAATATATATATATATATATATTTTTTTAACTGCAAACAACACACAGTATAATTAATGTAAAGAACGACGCTTGTGTAGAAGAACGTTCCGCACAAGATGAGGAGGAAGAACGAACAAATGAAAAATGAGGTAACCACCCGGGAATCGAACCCTGGATCTTCCGATTGCCAGTCAGATATGCTATCAACTACACCATGGGCCTCGATTAATCAGAAGTCGTAATTCTCCTACATACGAGCAGAAACCAATGCCCTGAGGGGGAACCTTCGCATGCCGTACATATATATACATTTTAACTGCAAATAACACAGTATAATTAATGTAAAGAACGACGCTTGTGTAGAAGAACGTTCCGCACAAGATGAGGAGGAAGAATGAACAAATGAAAGATGAGGTAACCACCCGGGAATCGAACCCGGGATCTTCCGATTGCCGGTCAGATATGCTATCCACTACACCATGGGCCTTGATTAATCAGAAGTCGTAATTCTCCTACATACAGAAAAGAACCAATGCCCTGAGGGGGCACCTTCGCATGCCGTACATATATATACATTTTAACTGCAAACAACACACAGTATAATTAATGTAAAGAACGACGCTTGTGTAGAAGAACGTTCCGCACAAGATGAGGAAGAAGAACGAACAAATATATATATATATATATATATATGAATAGAAACGACATAAGTGTTAAGGAACGTTTCTGCACACGAGGAGGAGAGATAACGAATAATGAAAAATGAGGCTAACCGCCCGGGAATCGAACCCAGGGCCTTCCAATTGCCGGTCGGACGCTCTACCATTATGCTACGGACCTCACTCAATCACAAATCGAAATTCTCCCACATAGGGCAGAAACCAATACCCTGAGAGGGCACCCTCGCAAATCGTGAATATGCGCATACAACTGCAATGACCACGCAGTATATAAATGAATAGAAACGACATAAGTGTTAAGGAACGTTGTATGCGCATATTCACGATTTGCGAGGGTGCCCTCTCAGGGTATTGGTTTCTGCCCTATGTGGGAGAATTTCGATTTGTGATTGAGTGAGGTCCGTAGCATAATGGTAGAGCGTCCGACCGGCAATTGGAAGGCCCTGGGTTCGATTCCCGGGCGGTTAGCCTCATTTTTCATTATTCGTTATCTCTCCTCCTCGTGTGCAGAAACGTTCCTTAACACTTATGTCGTTTCTATTCATTTATATACTGCGTGGTCATTGCAGTTGTATGCGCATATTCACGATTTGCGAGGGTGCCCTCTCAGGGTATTGGTTTCTGCCCTATGTGGGAGAATTTCGATTTGTGATTGAGTGAGGTCCGTAGCATAATGGTAGAGCGTCCGACCGGCAATTGGAAGGCCCTGGGTTCGATTCCCGGGCGGTTAGCCTCATTTTTCATTATTCGTTATCTCTCCTCCTCGTGTGCAGAAACGTTCCTTAACACTTATGTCGTTTCTATTCATTTATATACTGCGTGGTCATTGCAGTTGTATGCATATATATATATATATATATATATTAGGGTTATAACTTTTTTACAACCTAATATTCCTGTACTTTAATTCGATGAACTTTTGCCTAAAAACAAAGAAATGAACTTTCATTTTAATATCTTTTTAGAAAAGGTCACCCCGAAATCAAAAAATCGATTATTGCATACGTAACTTTATTGCATATTCCATGTAATATAATAAAAGAACTCACAACATAATCGTTATAATACTTGCACATATATTACTGCTTATTGCTTAGAATAAACCGAAGTTGCAGTTTGTTTTTGTTTCTGCAGGCAGCATACAGTTCCTGCATAACTTTGATTGCACGTTCTGCACACTGATTACTTCTTGGTATCTTGAGTGGGGATGGCTCCTGCTTCCAGTGATTTTCCAATGAGTTCAATGCTTTTTTGTAAGGTTTCAATATTTCTGACAAGTTCTTGAAGTCATTTTCATTGTACATCTGATTAGTAAACCAATATTCTGCCCAGTTGTATGAAATGAATCTGCATACCTTCTCCAAAGTCTTCCTTGTTGTAGGTATAAGAATAAATGCAAGGATAGCTAGAATGGCTCTTGAATGCCACCTCGCATTGCTGATGTTTGGAATTTTCTGAAAGTTAATCAAAGGAAAATTCCCTTTTTCTTCAAAGAATCTAAACACCTGTGTTAGATGGTACAAAAACTTAATATCATCTCTCCATCCTGATTTCTCGAGGACCTCTTCTGTTCCATTAACAAACTGTGCCTTTAGTTCCTCATAATTCTTCACCAGTTGGGATACAAATGGATATTCGATGTTTGGAGAACTGGTGTTAGCACCAAGATCTTCGTCCATTACCAAACTGAGAATCCTGTCCAGAATGTGATGCTGACAACTGATAAATTGTGGTTTGCAGATACCCTTCTCTGAGAACATTCGTTGCAATTCCTTCAGCAATAGTTTCAGCCTTGCCATCTTTCAGACGCAATGCATCCAATTTTACTTCGGTTCTTTCATTTTTAAGTACCACTACTTGATACTCATTTTCCTCAATGCGCTTTCTATCAAAATGTAAAGACCACTCTTCCATCTGTAAATTTTCAATCATTTCCTCCTCCAATTTAGCAGCCTCTTTGTATACTGACTTGTAAATTGCTGCTTGACTTGGTGTTGGAATGTCAATACCATCAAGTGACAACTGTTTGCATATTTTAGCGGCTTTACTTGTTGATACTCCTGTGGATGTCACCAAGTTGGTTGCAACTTTACTTTTGTTTGTCTTCTGGTTGGTGGAGTAATACTCTCATCTTCATCTTCATGCTCGCTCTCTTCAGATTCAGTACCACTACCACCAGATACATGATTGTAAGATGTTGATGCTGATTCAGCAGGCAATTTTCGTCTCATTGAAGGGTGAATCGTTTCTTCACTTGCAACTTGACCTGTAGAGTACCCCACTTCTCCTTTGCTTTCCACTTGAAGGTGGTACAGTCGTTTGTCTTCCGAGGATAACCATTGGCCATTTACTTTAGTGATACCAAAAAGTTCATTCAGGGCATCATATTTTCCCCTCCTGACACATTCATCATAAGTCTTCATCACCTTATCAAGCTTTGCTCGTATTACTTGATCTGACACATGCGGAAAATTCAATTTATTCTTCCATAATTTTGTAACTTCTTTGGAAATTTCCACTATTCGCTCCTTTCTTCCTTTGATTTCTGTTCCAAGAAACTGGTACAGTCCAATGATTTGGATTTGGAGTGGCATTCTGCATTTTTCTTCTAGTGAAGATTCTTCTAAAGGCACACTTCCTCTTCTTCTATGTGACTGCTGGAATCTCACCAGATTATTGGTCCAGATATCCTTGTTCTTCTGTATGGTAGTATCACTTTTCTTGTGTGACACTATATTGCTTCTGAAACAGATATAAAAAGGTATTAAGTTGATTTGTTTGTTTGTTTATATATATATTATATATATATAATATTAATATAATATATAGAAATAATATAATAATTAGAGGGCGGATTTTTAGGTGAAAAAATATGACCAAATATTTATTTTTTAGGTGATAAAATTTTGGAAAATATTTTTAGAACATCCATAGAACGTCTCACGAAAATATTTATCACCAAATATTTTGGGCTCTATATAGTTTTTGAGTTTGACTCCCATCTACAAAACATTCTGGATACGCTTTTGTTTACGTGTTAAAATGGAAGAAAAATTCAACAAATTATTATGGTTAATAAATTTAAAAAATGTTCTGGAATGTTCAAGAGTGCAGAAGCGAATTCCACATTTCGCTACGTTTTTTAATTAAGCGAACATATTACAAATAATAAAAGCTTACCTGAAGTTGAGTTGAACTGAACAGTTGAGTAACTATTGCGCAATACTGGACACAAGTGATTCGGTTGATTTCATTTCGTGCTTTTATACAATTTGCGAGTGCATGAAGAACAATGTCGTGTGTTCTAGAATTTTCTTGTATGGGTGGATTGATATTAGTCATCGAATTTGAGCACCGGAAGTGATTTTTTGGGCGATCTCACGATATATTAGCGTACTGAAAAATTTGAAAATATTTTTTAGGTTAAAACCTAAAAGTCCGCCCTCTAATAATAATATAGTATTTATATACTTATGAGTAGTAACGTAAATATATGGTTATGGTGATTCAAACTTTTGATTTGGGGGTGACCTTTTTTAAAACCTGAGAGGAATTAGGGTCTTTTTCATTGTTTTTAAGCAAAAGTTCATCGATTTATGATACAGGACATCTTTTATTTGAAAAAAAGTCTAAAAGTTATAACCCTAATATATATTATATATATATAATTATATATATATATATATATATATGGAAACATGGGTGTAGTAATAAATTGGCTAGAAGAGTAGAATGTAGAAATTGTAGAAATGTGTGTGCACCCATTTCGGGTCTCCCATTTAAAGGTGTTTGTGGGTCAAGTGAAGATCATGTGTTTTTCAATACCTAACAGTACTATGGGGGGCACCGCTCGGCAGAGGAATCTCTTTAAATGGGGTGTGTAAGGACAGAGAGTATCCCCTAACCCAAGATGCTGCCTCCCTATATCCCACAACACTTGTGTTGAGCTGTGGGATCTATCACCACAAAGCCTTAATTTTACTACCTTAAACTATACCCAATCTATCAACATATGTGTCTGATCGATTTTTAAACATGTTTATAGAAGTGCTACTAATTACTTCTACCGGCAAATTATTCCAGCTATTTACTATTCTATGCGTGAAAAGGTTATTGGCAACTGCTGTCTCGAACCTTCTTCTTGTCAACTTACACCCGTTATTTCTAGTCCTATTATATTGAGATATTTCGAAAAAGCTATATCTATCTACGTTATCGAACCCATTCATAATTTTGAAAACCTGGATTAGATCACCCCTTAGCCTTCTAGTCTCGAGTGTAGTCAATTTTAACTCCTTAAACCTATCCTCGTACAACTTTGATCTAAGCGACGGAATCATCTTAGTTGCTCGTCTTTGAACTCTTTCGATTTTGTCTATATCTTTGCGCATATGCGGATTCCAAAATTGGACCGCGTACTCCACTTTTAAATCACCCGTGACTATAACTCCTAAATTTTTTTCCTGCTCTACGCTTGTTAAATCTTTCCCTGACATACTATACGCAAAATTACCGTTACGCGACCCTATATGCAAAATTTTGCACTTATCAACGTTAAATCTCATTTGCCATGTGGCTGACCAATCAACGATTTTATTCAGATCTTCCTGGATTTTAACTCTATCTTCGTCATTAATCGCCCTACCACCCAGCTTCGTGTCATCCGCAAACTTTGAAACTGTACTGACTAGGCCGACATCTAAATCGTTATTATATATAAGTAAAAGCAAGGGGCCCAATACAGAACCCTGAGGAACGCCACTCGCTACATTAGCCCAACACGACTCCGCTCCATCAACGACCACCCTCTGTTTCCTACCTCGCAACCATTCTTCTAGCCAATTTATTACTACACCCATGATTCCTTGAGCCTTAGTTTTTTCAATGAGTCGTTTATGCGGCACGGTGTGAAACGCTTTTTGAAAATCTAAATACACTACATCAACCGCCCGATTACTGTCGTAAACGTCAACCACGCTTTGAAAAAATTCTAAAAGATTAGTTAAGCAAGATTTGTTTCGCCTAAAACCGTGCTGCGTATTTCTAACTAGTTTATGCAATTCTAAGTGTTCGTCTATACGATCCCTAATTATTGATTCCAGATAGCTTACCTACAACAGACGTTAAACTGATTGGCCTATAATTTCCCGCCGCACCTTTATCGCCTTTTTTAAAGATAGGTGTTACATTTGCTAACTTGAAATTATCTGGTACGCACCCCTCAGAAATAGACGCATTAAAAATCTTTGTTAGCGGCACAACAATGCTATCTTTTAATTCTTTTAGTTGTATGGGATATATGGAATCCGGCGCCGGTGATTTACGCGTTTTCGTTTTATCAATATAGCGCATTACTTCCCCTTCACTAACCACAATATTATCCAAAATATTACCATTATCAAAAGGTATTCTGTCTATGACCGTAGGGATATTCGTTACATCTTCTATAGTAAAACCTGACGTAAAAAATTCGTTTAGCAAGGTAGCCATTTCCTTGTTTTCAGAAACTAGATCTCCGTTAACATTTTTCAACGGCCCCAAGACACTTTTTACTGAATTTCTATTGTTGACGTATTGAAAGAATCGCTTGGGGGTTTTCTTTACCGTCACGAGCTATGGAGATTTCAAATTCGCGCTTGGACTTTTTTGTTACACTTTTCGCTTCACGCCTTAGAGATATGTAGTTGTTTCGTAACCACAAATTGTCTTTATCGCACTTATGTAGCCTATAAGCCCTATCTCTACTCTTTATAATGTCTCCAACCCTAGAAGTAAACCACAAGGGCTTGTTGTTTTCTTTCGCACACTTAATTTTGTACGGTACACATTCCTCATTTATAGTCCTAAATACTCTTTCGAACGATTCCCACATTAGTTTTGCGTTGGAATTCCCCATTACGTTTTCCCAATTGACGTGTGACCAATTTATTTCGAAATTTACTAAAGTCTGCGTGCTGGAAGTTAGGAATTTTAGTCGAGTTAGCTGGTTTCGAGTGACTTACTGAGAAGACAAACTCTACCATATTGTGATCGCTATTGCTTAACGGTTCTATTACTTGAAGATCAGTAATTAGCCTATCATCCATAGTTATTACTAAATCTAAAATACTGTCCAACCTCGTAGGTTCCCCAACCTTTTGAATAAGAAAGCTATCCTCGAGAAAATTAACTAAACGATTACCTTCCGCGTCTCCCTGCATTGTATCGTAATTCACGTTGGCGCAATTAAAGTCACCCATAACTAAAGCCTGCTCACTACCGATTATTCTCTTTAGTTCACGATATAACGCTTCGTCCGTATCAGCTGTTTGATTAGGGGGCCTATATATAACCGCAACAAGTTTGAAATCGTTCAATTTAAGTTCTGCTATAGTCGAATCTATCGGTTCTGGAATTGTGTGCTTTACTTCTATAACGTTCGCAATATTACACAGGTCAACAAAAAAACATTTTTTTTTCGTTGCCAAGGAAATTCGTACGAATTTAGGGTATTTTGGGGTTGCTGAATTCCAAAATGAAAGTAGTTTTTCCGATCTGGCTCTAGTTCTTGAGATAATGAATACACTCAATTAATAGGAAACGTAACCATAACGCGTGCATATGGGAAACTACCGGAACATTCTAGATGGTGAGACCGAATAAAATGCCATTATGTATTTCATGTGTTTACTTTTGTATGATTTGAGACAATTTCAATGCGATTTGTAAGTAGGCTCCGCCTGAACATTAAATTTTTTGCATTTTTACGTGTTTCAATGGGGTACCAATTATCTCATAAATTAGAGCCAATCTAGCAAAACCGATGTCATATTTGGAATCAGCACCACAAAGTTACCCCAAAATCACTAATATGATTGGCAATAAAATGAGTGTTGACCAGTGTTATCTTTGATATACAACATAACACCGGCTCCTCGCCTACCTATTCTGTTTTCAACGAAAAGTCTATATATAACCTTTAATTTGATACTCCCCTACAAAGTCACGAGTTTCATTGCTAAGCCACGATTCATTTATCGCAATTATATTATAGTCTTTACAAGCAATTAAAGAAAAAAATTCGTTTCTTTTATTTCGTAGGCTACGTAGAACCTTCAAATTGTTTGTAATTGCGACACCTTCTCGAGCGTATGGGAAATTTGTGGAATTTACGCTGGGACCGTTCGAGTTACGGCAGCTTGAAAAGAAGAGACACTATTATGATATATATATATATTATATATATATATATTCATATATATATATATACATATATATATATATGAATATATATATATGATACACAGACAGTGCATGGAACAAGGAACTCTTCTGGGATAATTAAATCCACTATAGTCCGAATAAGTAATGGTAAATGACAAATACCATAGTTTTTCTTTTTCATGATGCTAGCCGGATGTAGGCAACAGGTCACTCGCAAAGAGGTCCCAAAAATATAGCTTCCCTCACTAGCTATCTGCAAAGCAGATAGGATCCAGCTTTGGGACAGGATCTACGGTTTAAAGCAGCCTAGCCCAGCTACATTTAGAACCTCAATATAAGCAAAAGACTCGCTGCCTTCACGTCAGATTGAATACATCAAAGAAAAAGGGGTAACTATTATATTTTTAGCCAAAAACCAAGACTTAAACCTCAACTGGTAGAATTGAGCGTCCACTTTTCAAGGCACATAACATGTCCGTTCTGAGTTCATTCCCATCTTGAAACGGACATGTTATGTGCCTTGAAAAGTGGACGCTGAATTCTACCAGTTGAGGTTTAAGTTTTGGTTTTTGGCTAAAAATATAACAGTTACCCCTTTTTCTTTGATGTACGGGGTGTCGAAATGATTGCCCCCCCCCTGTAGAGCAAAAACTAGAAGAGATAGATAAAAACCGGCGAGACCACTTGAAAGAGCGTTAAAATCTGAATAAAAACCATTATATTCTATTCCTGTGATTTTAATTCTTACCATTTTTTTCCCCACAGAAACCATGGCATCATCTATTTTGAACGATTCAGAGAAAAAGCGAGTTCTTGACCGCATTCGAGCTGTCACATTTCGTGAAGCAAAGGAAGCTGGTGCAACTTTCATAACTCGACACTGGGTGGCTGAGAGATTAAAAAGATAAGAAGACTTTGTCAAAAGGAATTGGAATAAGAATCCTGAAGATTGTGAAACAGAATTTTGAGGAGGAAGACCGGAGAAATTATCTCAAGAATCGAAAGACATTGTGCTTGCTGCATCACGGCGCCGAAAGAAGAGCTGCTCTGAGGTAGCGAAAGAGATACTTATCCGTCGTGGTAAGATAGTCAATCGGCAACTTGTGCATCAATTTCGAGTTCGCCAAGGCTTGAGTGCTTGGCATGAAATAGCTAAGCCACGGAAGAGTGATCTTAATATTGAAGATCGGCTATGGTTTTGTGATTATCTTGAGGAATGGTCGGAAGACGATTTCCTTCACTTGGTTGTCAGCGATGAATTCTTCGTTTATGTCTCCAGAAAACCAAATTTTAAGAATGATCGGGTTTGGGCAACAACTCCTGATGAAGTCCCAGACGACCAGAAGTATCGAGAAATAGTAAAAAATCCAGCATGTGTGGTGTTTTCATTATGTTCTCTATTCGGAAGCTCATCTGGGTTATCAAACCAAGAGGAACCAGTTGGGATGGGCCTTATTTTCGAAATGTAATTTTAGCCCAACATGTAATTCCGTTTTGAAAGACCCCGAGTGTGTTTTGGATGTTGAACAGGCAACCTTTCTTCACGACAAAGCCCCCTGTATGAAAGCACTTGCGACTCAACAACTGCTTAAGGACAATAACATTGATTTTTTCGGAAATAATGAATGGCCTGGCAATTCTCCCGATCTTAATGTCTGTGAACATGTCGGATCCATCATGAAGGATCGGGTGGAGTCCTTAATGCTGGAACAACCCATTCAGAATCGGTATTCAACAGAAATTATGACTGCAAAGATCAACGAAGTCCTTGAAGAAATGAGTCATGATACCGATCTCTTTGAGACACTTCTGGGATCATACCCCCGTCGATTAATGGCCGTCAGAGCTGCAAATGGGGGCAACACCCGATATTAAAACAAGTGTTTTTTATTCAAAATTAAACCCTCTTTCGCGTGGTTTTGTCTGTTTTTTTCTATTCCTTTCAGTTTCTTCTGTACAGGGGGGGGGCAATCATTTCCTGACACCCTTTATTCAATCTGGCGTGAAGGCAGCGAGTCTTTTGCTTATATTGAGGTTCTAAATGTAGCTGGGCTAGGCTGCTTTAAACCCTAGATCCTGTCCCAAAGCTGGATCCTATCTGCTTTGCAGATAGCTGGTGAGGGAAGCTATATTTTTGGGACCTCTTTGCGAGTGACCTGTTGCCCACATCGGGCTAGCATCATGAAAAAGAAAAACTATGGTATTTGTCATTTACCATTACTTATTCGGACTATAGTGGATTTAATTATCCCAGAAGAGTTCCTTGTTCCATGCACTGTCTGTGTGTATCATAAAAAACTCAGGGGACCATTCTGAGTTCATTCCATATATATATATATATATATAATCATGCGGGTTGCTTCTACAGAGCTTCAATTTAATATTTAGGAGAAATATATATATATATATATATATATATATATTATATATAGAGGGTGGGCCGAAAGTCTGGATCCATAGGAAAATATTTATTTTAATACATAAATTACAACAAATGGTAAATACTTAAAATGAATATCAACTTTAACTCGTAAATGCGTATCCGTGATACTGTACAGTGGTTCGTACTCCAGTATAAACAACAAATTATAACAAATGCTCAAATTGGCGGCCTCTGACATCGAGACACTTAGGGATGGAATTTATGATTTTTAATAATTCTTCGAATTGACGTTCTCGAGATGCGTGTTTCATTTGATAATCTTCTTGTTGACTTTACTGGACTATTCGTTAAAGTTTCACATACCATTGCAGAGGTATTTTCATCAATTGCAGTTTTTGGACGACCAGAACGCCGTCGATCATGTACACTTCCTGTTTCTTTGAAACGTTTAAACAACTTGCCAACAGTCGCATGTGTTACTGGATGCTTATCAGGATGATTTCTATTGAATTCGGTAGCAACTTCTCTGTGTGTAGTGCCTTGTCTTGCGTACATGAGCACAAGTTCTACCCGGTCTTCTGTTGTTAGATTCGAAGCCATTTCTGGGCTGAAATAAAAAAAGTATTTGAGTATTTATACTGGAGTACGAACTACTCTACAGTATCACGGATACGCATTTACGAGTTAAAGTTGATATTCATTTTAAGTATTTACCATTTGTTGTAATTTATGTATTAAATAAATATTTTCCTATGGATCCAGACTTTCGGCCCACCCTGTATATATATATATATATATATATATATATATAATAATGTAATCATATATATATATATATATATAAACAGGGTGTCCAATAAGTCCGGCATCATAGGAAAAATAATGAAAAAAGGCAAAACGAAGGCTTTTACAGTATTTACAGAATGTGCTCAATATGTCCACCATTGTTTTCAATACACAAATTCAGACGTGATACTCGGTCAGCAAGCACACGGTGAATGATGTCAGGAGTTATGGTGTTACAGGTCCCAATAATGCGCTGCCGCAAATGTTCAACACTCCTAATTTTCTCTGCGTATACCAGCGCTTTCAAGTGGCCCCAGAGATAAAAATCTAGTGGCGTGTGATCCGGGCTTCTAGCTGGCCATTCCACAGGCCCTCGACGTCCTATCCAATGACCAGGGAATTGTTGGTACAGGTATTCCCTTACTTGGGTGCTGTAATGTGCAGGAGCGCCGTCTTGCTGGAACCATGTTGGGAAATTTCCTTCTTCGTTCAAGACACTGGGAAATGCTGCTTCCTTGAACATACGTAGGTAGGTGCCTCCAGTGACATGTTCATCGAAAAAGAGGGGGCCTACGATGCGATCCTTCCAAATGCAACATCATACCATCACCCGAGATGCACCTTGTTCCTTTGAAGAGGTATACCAGTGAGGGTTGTTTTGAGACCAGTAGCGGGTGTTCCGTCGATTTACCTCACCATTTCCATAAAAAACAGCCTCGTCACTGAACAGAATGGTAGAGAGGAAATTGGCATCCCGAACATATTGTACCGTAGTCCACTCACAAAATTCAATCCGCCGGTCGGGATCATCTTCGCTTAATTTCTGTAGGATCTGAAGTTTATATGGATGCCATTTGTGAGCCTGAAGAATGCGATGGATGCTACTTTTCGACACTCCTCTCTCGGCGGACAATCGCCGAAGAGACTTATTGGGACTTCTGTTAAAATGAGACAGGATAGCAGTCGCTGTATCATCGTCAGTGGACCTCCTTGAAGGTCCAATGCGTGGTTTATCTTCTATGGATCCTGTTTCCTTAAACTTTGCAACAAGTCTGCTAACACACCTCTGTGTTATTGGCTCGCGGTCTGGATGCAGTCTGTTAAATTCAGCAGCGGCCTCTCTTTGACTCCGATTTCCTATGCGTAGAATTATCTGGATTCGTTCTTCCTTGCTCACAGACATTATGGCCTGTAGAAAGAGAAAAATATGAATTATGGTTTGTAGAAATAGAAAAATATGAATTTCTCCTATGATGCCGGACTTATGGGACACCCTGTATAGTGTAATATATATATATATATATATATATTCATATTATATATATATATGTAAATGAACATTCAACATAAAAACAATACAAACATAAGTACTGCATGAAGACAATGAATCCATATAATGATGGTATAGGAATTGTTCATTGTTCATTTTTACACACACACATATATATATATATATATATATATATATATATATATATATATATATCATATATACATATATATATATTCATATATATATATAATATATAATATATATATATATATATATATATATATATATACATATATATATATATATATATTCATATATACATATATATTCATATATATATATATTCATATATATATATTCATATATATATATATATATATATATATATATATATATATATATATATATATATTCATATTATATATTATATATATATCATTATATAATATATATATATAATATATATATATATATATATATATATATATTATATATATATGTGTGTGTGTAAAAATGAACAATGAACAATTCCTATACCATCATTATATGGATTCATTGTCTTCATGCAGTACTTATGTTTGTATGGTTTTTATGTTGAATGTTCATAAGAAACCAAAATCGCCTAAGAGAGTTTTGGATAGAATTTCGATTTGTACTTCTTTATTCTTTACTGTATTTCTCTAATTCTTCGTTTCAAATAATGACTTATACTGTACGTATGACATAATGTGAATAACTATGACGTCATAAAGTAACTTAATTCTCTTCAAGTTTTCCATACCTTGAACACTGAATCACGTGTTTAGTATTTGGACATCTTCCGTATTCAATGTATGGTAAATTCTTTAATAATAAAAAGAAACTTCATTCTCTATACGTCATGATTTATATGTTGTGTCCTACCTATTGTCTACTGATGCCTATCAACCTATCAGTCCATATTTTACGCGTGTCTATATTACGCACACGACCTATTGTGTTACGTAAATGTAAATACGTCCACATGTACTTTTTTTTATTTTTTCTTTAAGTGCGTTCACCTCTCGCAGGATATTCATAAATGCTTAGGTAAGTGGTCGAATGCTCTAATCACAGCAAAATCGAACGCTTCTAAGATAAAAATCTCCTTTCGCTCTGATCCAAATTTATAACATAAGTGTTATGTTGTATGTTATATTATTGTAATATACTGTATTGTTTCTCTGCTTGGCCACTAGTTCGTTATCGGATTACGTCACATAGTTATCCCCGTTCTCATTACTTGTACTTACTATTTCTACCTAATTGTCATTCAAATTCTATATTACTTATGCAGTACGTTATCATAAATGTTCGTGTACTTCCAATGAAACGTACACCATATTTTTGTCCGCTTTCCTCATCGCTGGCTAATTAGACTTTCAAACTCTGATAACCAACCTGGTTCTAATAATATTTGACATAATTTGGCGTAATTATTGTTAACTATAAATATATAACATTGTTGTTAATACCCTTTAAATTATAGAACAACGGTTAACTTCCCTTCTTTATAGCAATTGTATCACCTATTTAGATTACTTCAGTAGTAGATATGTCAATTAACAATTTGCTAAAATTGTAATTAAATGTAATACTTTAATATAATGTAATTGATGTAATGTACTTTAATGAAACTGTAATTAATGATAATAATTTAATATATAATGTAATAATGTACTATAAATGGAATTGTAATTAACAATAATAAGTGAATATGAATTAATTGGTAATTGTAATCGTAATTGTAATGAACCAAAATTAATACGTACTCAATGATGTACTTAGACTGTACTTATGTACTACTACGAAATGATATCGCCTTCAGAAATGTAGACTCGGCGAAAAATATTAGTTTTTATTTTTATTTTTAAAATTTTTATTTGGAATCTTTCAAACATCTGATCATGTGTTTAAAAGGGGGGAAACTTAACCTTCAACTGCATTCACCCAACATTTAGACTTATATGATACATGTAATTGTAAAATCTCTTCATTACTGCACTTTTCTTTGGTCACTACTACGACACTCCCTTGTTAGCAGCCTCGCTGCGAGGAGGGGGCAGAGGCCCCTTGCCTCCTTAATTTTTAGATTCCGGCCTGAGCCATGGTCGAAAGAGGTCGAACCTCTACCCCTGTAAAATTCAGAGCACTACCTGTAAATTTTTAGAAGTAAACTACAGTAAGAGAAACTTTTTATTTTCCCCTTCGAATTGGGCTCTTTTCAGAAGAATTTAGTCAGTAAAGTCGATAAGTTTAGTACCAAGAGAAAGTATCAGAGTATTATAGAAGGAGAAGAATTAACAACTGTCGACCCTATAGCGAGAGAAAAGAAATTAGAATATTATAGAAGAAAAGTATCGCGAGAAAATATCCGTTGCTGCCTCCCAACCAGAACCCCCGTCGATTCGAACCACCCCAGGGTCATAAAAGGAGGGGTTAACAAAGTTGCGACCCTGTAGCCAGGATCTTAACAATCTGGCGACCCTTTGCCCAGGATAAGAAACTGATGACCCAAGCACATAGAAGATATTGGCATAACAGTCTGGCGAGTCTGTAGCCAGGAGTTTAACAAGTGGCGACCTACCATTTGACCGGCTTGTCACGACTTCTAGTTCGTAACATCCACCCTTGAACCGGTGTGTCACGACTCCAAGGTCTCCACGCCTAGTTTTCATCCAAGAAGAAGTAGCCAGCAAGACACGTCTTCAGGACACGTCTCTAACGATTTCGCCGTAGAAATTTTGTTAAGTACAGAGTTGGTTCTTTTAAGAAATTTGTAAACATTTGAAAAGTCAGTATTATCAACAGTTAATAATGAGTATCAAGCCAGAATTTACAAGAAACACAGTGAACATATCAGACACCAGTGATACATTTTTTTTAGTGAAACAGTAATTTTCACAGAGTTAAAAGTCACAGAAGTTAAAAGTCACAGGAGTTAAAAGTCACAGAAGTTAATTGTCACAGAAGTTAATTGTCACAGAAGTTAATTGTCACAGAGTTAATTTCAGAGAGTTAATTTCATAGTTAATTTCAGAGAGTTAATTTCATAGTTAATTTCAGAGAGCTATTTTCACTATTATAGCCAGTATAGAATAATTTTATTTTATGTACCAAACATAATAGTACCGTACCTTCGCGTACATTCGAGTGAAATGTTGTTTACATTTTTTATTTTTGTTTACAATTTTTTTCAGATTATTGAATTGAATTGACTTGCATATTAAGAAAGAGAGAGTTTATAGAGAGTTTATAGATTTAGAGAGATACTTGAAGTAGTTTCAAGTCAGTTTTAGTTGAAAATAAGTTGCAAATCAGTTTTCAGTTTTCAGTTTCAGTTGGTTGCATCCAAGAGGGACAACCAAACCCCAGAGATTTATAAAGATACTTGAAGTAGTTTCAAGTCAGTTTTAGTTGCAAATAATTTGCAAAAAAAGTTTTCAGACAGTTTCAGACAGTTGCACCAAGAGGGATAACCAAACCCAGAGAATAATAGTCTTCACTTGATAGCAGTTGAAGTGCAAGTCAGTTTCATTTTCAGTAGACTCCACTTGATAGAGTTCAAGTGCAGTCAATTTCAGTCAGTTTCAGTTTCAAGATACTTGATAAGAGTTCAAGTCAGACAGTTTCAGTTTCAAGATACTTGATAGAGTTCAAGTCAGACAGTTTCAGTTTCAAGATACCTGATAGAGTTCAAGTTAGACAGTTTCAGTTTCAAGATACTTGATAGAGTTCAAGTCAGACAGTTTCAGTTTCAATTTCCAGTCTCAGTCAGTTTCAAGTCTCAGTCAGTTTCAAGTCTCAGTCAGTTTCAAGTCTCAGTCAGTTTCAAGTCTCAGTCAGTTTCAAGTCTCAGTCAGTTTCAAGTTTCAAGTTTCAAGTCAGTTTCAAGCTTCAAGTCAGTTTCAAGCTTCAAGTCAGTTTCAAGTCAGTTTGTTTTATTTCAAGTCAGTTTGTTTTATTTCAAGTCAGTTTCAGTTAGTTTTATTTGAAGTTACTTTCAAGTCTCAGTTTCGAAGTCCCAAGTCAGTTTCGAAGTCTCAAGTCAGTTTCGAAGTCCGAAGTCAGTTTTCAAGTCCCAAGCCAGTTTTCAAATCCCAAGGTCAGTTTTCAAGTCCCAAGTCAATCTTCAAGTCCCAAGTCAGTGTTCAAGTCTCAAGTCATTTCAGTGCAGTCAATTGAATTTAACTTTTTTTTGTTGTTTAAGAGAATTTAGTTCAACCTTCTTTTTTTTTGTTGTAAAGAGGAAATTGACCGATTTGTCTATTTTTTTCGTGCAGTTGTTGCATATATAAATATATAGTTATGTATTTTATTATTTGTAACCAAAACCGTTTTTACAAAGGTTGTAACGATTTTGATAATTATTGTAATGTATATGAGGAACATGCCGTCCCTCCGTTTGTTGACCTTCTTTAATTTTTGTTCTAAGCAGTCTGACAAAGCAATCTTTTTTTTTTTTTAAAAAGACGAAAAGACGTATTGTCAGTCAATTTCAGACATATACTTCCCCGCTTAGTCACTCAATTCCCCCGAATGTAGTACTCCAAACTTTGTCGTTTTATTTTATTTTATTTTAACACCCCAACCCCAGTTGAACCAAGTGTCAACCAAAGAAATGGTTCAACCATGGTTAATTCCTCTTTGGTACTATGGAACATAACCTCAATTTAGGTTAAGGTTTTTTTTTTTTTTTTAAGAATATTACAGTATATGTTTAGTTCATTATTAATACTATAAACACCCAGGAATGTCTGTCAGTCTGTCACGCTCGAAAAGAGAAGAAGATTCTTGATATATATGGGCGATATTTGTATTTTAATGCATTAGAAAAAGGCGTAATGAATTCTACTTACACATATTGATTAGGTCCCGAGGTTGTGCACCTGGGTGTTGAATGCCCGGTTAGGTTAATTGAATGCCCGATTAGGTCAACTGTACGCCCTTGATAATTGGTTAGGTTAAGTCGTGATATTTTCGTTAGCTTTAACGAAAATATCACGACTTAACCTAACCAATCGTCAAGGGCGTACAATTAGCCTAACCGGGCATTCAATTAACCTAACTAATAACAGTCTTCGAACTACAAAAAATATTCCACCGTCGGCTGGGATATTTTTGCCACCCGAACGAAGGGCGGGTTCTCCGCAAGAAGTTTATAATTGATTTATATTTCAATTTTTATATTTTCTTATTCGATTAATACTGAGTAATTGTCGTAGACGAATTTAATTAATTGTGTGTCGAAATTCAATTTTGATACGGTGAGATTTACTTTCATTAATTGTAAGTTCATCTAAGTGCGTTTTGTTTATTACCTTAATACGTGTAACTGATTTAATTAAATACTTAAATACTACCTTGAACTTAAAGGATTTTATAATAATAATAATAATAACCCTTACACATACACACATACACACGTATGCACACTATATACTATATATACACAAACCTTATGCTAAAATCATTGGATATCACAAACTATTTCATTGCGTGTAAGTGCTAACTATGCTATTTAGTCTTAAGCATTTTTGCTTACTATATATAAATTTTTGCTCATGCATTTATTCAGTTAATTTAACAATCCTCTCAGCTAATCTGTCCCTCAAAATTATAAGATGCACACTTTGTACCTAATACACACAAATACACATTTCACCACAGGTCTATACATCATCCACTACGTAATTCGATTTTTACCTACAATAGTCAATAAAACTAGTTTTTAGATTGTACGATCATGGTAACTTTGAAAAATTCCTGAACTTTAAAATTTATATTTTTCCCTTTTACCCACTATTCATTATGTATATGTATTTTTTTTTCCACAGGAAAATAAAATTTCGTTAAAAATTTAACAATTTCATTCTTTGTCTAACTTAATTGTTTGTCTAAATTAACGTATTAATCATTTTATTCTGTTTGCATAAATTAAAGTATTAATCTTTGAAATTTATTTTATATTTTATAATAGCCCTCTAAGCAAGTGTCATGTTAAAAATTTGATTACTTTGCATTGTACCCAACCACTCGAACCCACTTGTTCTGTATAAAATTTGTATTGTAAAAAAAAAAAAAAAAATTCATCTAACTTGAATTAGGATGTTATTTTCTCAATTGTATTGTATTAATTGTATTATATTATTGTATTAATTAAGACCATTTTAGAGAGGGGAGCACTGTAAAAATGAACAATGAACAATTCCTATAGCATCATTATATGGATTCATTGTCTTCATGCAGTACTTATGTTTGTATGGTTTTATGTTGAATGTTCATTTTTACATAAGAAACCAAAATCGCCTAAGCGAGTTTTGGATAAAATTTCGATTTGTACTTCTTTATTCATTACTGTATTTCTCTAATTCATCTTTTCTAATAATGACTTATACTGTACGTACAACATAATGTGAATAACTATGAGGTCATAAAGTAACTTAATTCTCTTCACGTTTTCCATACCTTGAACACTAAATCATTCTAAGATAAAAATCTCCTTTCGCTCTGATCCAAATTTATAACATAAGGTGTTATGCTGTATGTTATATTATTATAATATACTGTATTGTTTCCCTGCTTGGCCACTAGTTCATTATCGGATTACGTCACATAGTTATCCCCGTTCTCATTATTTGTACTTACTATTTCTACCTAATTGTCATTCAAATTCTATATTACTTATGTAGTACGTTATCATAAATGTCCGTGTACTTCCAATGAAAAGTGCACCATATTTTTGTCCGCTTTCCTCATCGCTGGCTAATTAGACTTTCAAACTCTGATAACCAACCTGGTTCTAATAATATTTGACATAATTTGGCGTAATTATTGTTAACTATAAATATATAACATTGTTGTTAATACCCTTTAAATTATAGAACAACGGTTAACTCCCCTTCTTTATAGCAATTGTATCACCTATTTATATTACTTCAGTAGTAGATATGTCAATTAACAATTTGCTAAAATTGTAATTAAATGTAATACTTTAATATAATGTAATTGATGTAATGTACTTTAATGAAACTGTAATTAATGATAATAATTTATTACATAATGTAATAATGTACTATAAATGGAATTGTAATTAACAATAATAAGTGAATATGAATTAATTGGTAATTGTAATCGTAATTGTAATGAACCAAAATTAATACGTACTCAATGATGTACTTAGACTGTACTTATGTACTACTACGAAATGATATCGCCTTCAGGTATGTAGACTCGGCGAAAAATATTAGTTTTTATTTTTATTTTTAAAATTTTTATTTGGAATCTTTCAAACATCTGATCATGTGTTTAAAAGGGGGGAAACTTAACCTTCAACTGCATTCACCCAACATTTAGACTTATATGATACATGTAATTGTAAAATCTCTTCATTAGTGCACTTTTCTTTGGTCACTACTACGACACTCCCTTGTTAGCAGCCTCGCTGCAAGGAGGGGGCAGAGGCCCCTTGCCTCCTTAATTTTTAGATTCCGGCCTGAGCCACGGTCGAAATAGGTCGAACCTCTACTCCTGTAAAATGCAGAGCACTACCTGTAAATTTTTAGAAGTAAACTACAGTAAGAGAAACTTTTTATTTTCCCCTTCGAATTGGGCTCTTTTCAGAAGAATTTAGTCAGTAAAGTCGATAAGTTTAGTACCAAGAGAAAGTATCAGAGTATTATAGAAGGAGAAGAATTAACAACTGTCGACCCTATAGCGAGAGAAAAGAAATTAGAATATTATAGAAGAAAAGTATCGCGAGAAAATATCCGTTGCTGCCTCCCAACCAGAACCCCCGTCGATTCGAACCACCCCAGGGCCATAAAAGGAGGGGTTAACAAAGTTGCGACCCTGTAGCCAGGATCTTAACAATCTGGCGACCCTTTGCCCAGGATAAGAAACTGACGACCCAAGCACATAGAAGATATTGGCATAACAGTCTGGCGAGTCTGTAGCCAGGAGTTTAACAAGTGGCGACCCACCATTTGACCGGCTTGTCACGACTTCTAGTTCGTAACATCCACCCTTGAACCGGTGTGTCACGACTCCAAGGTCTCCACGCCTAGTTTTCAGCCAAGAAGAGGTAGCCAGCAAGACACGTCTTCAGGACACGTCTCTAAGGATTTCGCCGTAGAAATTTTGTTAAGTACAGAGTTGGTTTTTTTAAGAAATTTGTAAACATTTGAAAACTCAGTATTATTAACAGTTAATAATGAGTATCAAGCCAGAATTTACAAGAAACACAGTGAACATTTCAAACACCAGTGATACATTTTTTTAGTGAAACTAATTTTCACAGTTAAAAGTCACAGAAGTTAAAAGTCACAGAAGTTAATTGTCACAGAAGTTAATTGTCACAGAAGTTAATTGTCACAGAGTTAATTTCAGAGAGTTAATTTCAATTATTTTCACTATTATAGTCAGTATAGAATAATTTTATTTTATGTACCAAACATAATAGTACCGTACCTTCGCGTACATTCGAGTGAAATGTTGTTTACATTTTTTATTTTTGTTTACAATTTTTTTCAAATTATTCAATTCAATTGACTTGCAAATTAAGAAAGCGAGAGCTTATAGAGAGTTTATAGATTTAGAGAGATACTTGAAGTAGTTTCAAGTCAGGTTTAGTTGCAAATAATTTGCAAAAAAGTTTTCAGACAGTTTCAGTTGGTTGCACCAAGAGGGACAACCAAACCCAGAGAATAATAGCCTTCACTTGATAGCAGTTGAAGTGCAAGTCAGTTTCATTTTCAGTAGACTACACTTGATAGAGTTCAAGTGCAGTCAATTTCAGTCAGTTTCAGTTTCAAGATACTTGATAAGAGTTCAAGTCAGACAGTTTCAGTTTCAAGATACTTGATAGAGTTCAAGTCAGACAGTTTCAGTTTCAATTTCCAGTCTCAGTCAGTTTCAAGTGTCAGTCAGTTTCAAGTTTCAAGTCAGTTTCAAGTTTCAAGTCAGTTTCAAGTTTCAAGTCAGTTTCAAGTTTCAAGTCAGTTTCAAGTTTCAAGTTTCAAGTCAGTTTCAAGTTTCAAGTTTCAAGTCAGTTTGTTTTATTTCAAGTCAGTTTGTTTTATTTCAAGTCAGTTACAGTTAGTTTTATTTGAAGTTAGTTTTATTTGAAGTTAGTTTGAAGTCTCAGTTTCGAAGTCCCAAGTCAGTTTCGAAGTCCCAATTCAGTTTCGAAGTCCCAAGTCAGTCTTCAAGTCCCAAGTCATTTCAGTGCAGTCAATTGAATTCAACTTTTTTGTTGTTGTTTAAAAGAATTTAGTTGCAACCTTCTTTTTTTTTTGTTGTAAATGGGAAATTGACCGATTTGTCTTTTTTTTTCGTGCAGTTGTTACATATATAAATATATAATTATGTATTTTATTATTTGTAACCAAAACCGTTTTTACAAAGGTCGTAACGATTTTGATAATTATTGTAATGTATATGTGGAACAT
This sequence comes from Bathynomus jamesi, assembly GCA_023014485.1. Lineage (NCBI taxonomy): Eukaryota > Metazoa > Arthropoda > Malacostraca > Isopoda > Cirolanidae > Bathynomus > Bathynomus jamesi. The sequence continues at coordinate 219,274 of JAJOZX010001252.1, forward strand.
GCCGTCCGTCCGTTTGTTGACCTTCTTTAATTTTTGTTCTAAGCATTTAAAAAAAAAAAAAGACGAAAAGACGTATTGTCAATTTCAGACATATACTTCCCCGCTTAGTCACTCAATTCCCCCGAATGTAGTACTCCAAACTTTGTCTTTTTATTTTTTTTATTTTAACACCCCAACCCCAGTTGAACCAAGTGTCAACCAGAGAAATGGTTCAACCATGGTTAATTCCTCTTTGTTACTATGGAACATAACCTCAATTTAGGTTGTGTTTTTTTTTTATTTCAAGAATATTACAGTATATATTTAGTTCATTATAGTTTATAATTGATTTCTATTTTCAATTTTTATATTTTTTATTCGATTAATACTGAGTAATTGTCGTAGTCGAATTTAATTAATTGTGTGTCGAAATTCAATTTTGATACCGTGAGATTTACTTTCATTAATTGTAAGTTCTTCTAAGTGCGTTTTGTTTATTACCTTAATACGTGTAACTGATTTAATTAAATACTTAAATACTACCTTGAACTTAAAGGATTTTATAATAATAATAATAATAATAACCCTTACAAACACACACACACATACACAGGTATGCACATTATATACACACAAACCTTATGCTAAAATCATTGGATATCACAAACTATTTCATTGCGTGTAAGTGCTAACTATGCTATTTAGTCTTAAGCATTTTTGCTTACTATATATAAATATTTGCTCATGCATTTATTCAGTTAATTTAACAATCCTCTCAGCTAATCTGTCCCTCAAAATTATAAGATACACACTTTGTACCGAATACACACAAATACACATTTGACCACAGGTCTATACATCATCCATTACGTAATTCGATTTTTACCTACAATAGTCAATAAAACTAGTTTTTAGATTGTACGATCATGGTAACTTTGAAAAATTCCTGAACTTTAAAATTTATATTTTTCCCTTTTACCCACTATTCATTATGTATGTATTTTTTTCCACAGGAAAATAAAATTTCGTTAAAAATTTAACAATTTCATTCTTTGTCTAACTTAATTGTTTGTCTAAATTAACGTATTAATCATTTTATTCTGTTAGCATAAATTAAAGTATTAATCTTTGAAATTTATTTTATATTTTATAATAGCCCTCTAAGCAAGTGTCATGTTAAAAATTTGATTACTTTGCATTATACCCAACCACTCGAACCCACTTGTTCTGTATAAAATTTTTATTGTAAAAAAAAAAAAAAAAATTCGTCATCTAACGTGAATTACGTAGGATGTTATTTTCTCAATTGTATTGTATTAATTGTATTATATTATTGTATTAATTAATACTATTTTAGAGAGGGGAGCAATGTAAAAATGAACAATGAACAATTCCTATAGCATCATTATATGGATTCATTGTCTTCATGCAGTACTTATGTTTGTATGGTTTTTATGTTGAATGTTCATTTTTACATAAGAAACCAAAATCGCCTAAGCGAGTTTTGGATAAAATTTCGATTTGTACTTCTTTATTCATTACTGTATTTCTCTAATTCATCTTTTCTAATAATGACTTATACTGTACGTACGAAAATAATGTGAATAACTATGACGTCATAAAGTAACTTAATTCTCTTCACGTTTTCCATACCTTGAACACTGAATCACGTGTTTAGTATTTGGACAACTTCCGTATTCAATGTATGGTAAATTCTTTAATAATAAAAAGAAACTTCATTCTCTATACGTCATTATTTATATGTTTTGTCCTACCTATTGTCTACTGATGCCTATCAACCTATCAGTCCATATTTTACGCGTGTCTATATTACGCACACAACCTATTGTGTTAAGTACATGTAAATACGTCCACATGTACTTTTTTTTTATTTTTTATTTTAAGTGCGTTTACCTCTCGCAAGATATTCCTAAATGCTTAGGTAAGTGGTCGAATTCGCTAATCAGAGCAAAATCGAACGCTTCTAAGATAAAAATCTCCTTTCGCTCTGATCCAAATTTATAACATAAGGTGTTATGTTGTATGTTATATTATTGTAATATACTGTATTGTTTCCCTGCTTGGCCACTAGTTCATTATCGGATTACGTCACATAGTTATCCCCGTTCTCATTACTTGTACTTACTATTTCTACCTAATTGTCATTCAAATTCTATATTACTTATGCAGTACGTTATCATAAATGTTCGTGTACTTCCAATGAAACGTACACCATATTTTTGTCCGCTTTCCTCATCGCTGGCTAATTAGACTTTCAAACTCTGATAACCAACCTGGTTCTAATAATATTTGACATAATTTGGCGTAATTATTGTTAACTATAAATATATAACATTGTTGTTAATACCCTTTAAATTATAGAACAACGGTTAACTTCCCTTCTTTATAGCAATTGTATCACCTATTTAAATTACTGCAGTAGAAGATATGTCAATTAACAATTTGCTAAAATTGTAATTAAATGTAATACTTTAATATAATGTAATTGATGTAATGTACTTTAATGAAACTGTAATTAATGATAATAATTTAATATATAATGTAATAATGTACTATAAATGGAATTGTAATTAACAATAATAAGTGAATATGAATTAATTGGTAATTGTAATCGTAATTGTAATGAACCAAAATTAATACGTACTCAATGATGTACTTAGACTGTACTTATGTACTACTACGAAATGATATCGCCTTCAGAAATGTAGACTCGGCGAAAAATATTAGTTTTTATTTTTATTTTTAAAATTTTTATTTGGAATCTTTCAAACATCTGATCATGTGTTTAAAAGGGGGGAAACTTAACCTTCAACTGCATTCACCCAACATTTAGACTTATATGATACATGTAATTGTAAAATCTCTTCATTACTGCACTTTTCTTTGGTCACTACTACGACACTCCCTTGTTAGCAGCCTCGCTGCAAGGAGGGGCCACAGGCCCTTGCCTCCTTAATTTTTAGATTCCGGCCTGAGCCATGGTCGAAAGAGGTCGAACCTCTACCCCTGTAAAATTCAGAGCACTACCTGTAAATTTTTAGAAGTAAACTACAGTAAGAGAAACTTTTTATTTTCCCTTCGATTGGGCTCTTTCAGAAGAATTTAGTCAGTAAAGTCGATAAGTTTAGTACCAAGAGAAAGTATCAGAGCATTATAGAAGGAGACGAATTAACAACTGTCGACCCTATAGCGAGAGAAAAGAAACTAGAATATTATAGAAGAAAAGTATCGCGAGAAAATATCCGTTGCTGCCTCCCAACCAGAACCCCCGTCGATTCGAACCACCCCAGGGTCATAAAAGGAGGGGTTAACAAAGTTGCGACCCTGTAGCCAGGATCTTAACAATCTGGCGACCCTTTGCCCAGGATAAGAAACTGATGACCCAAGCACATAGAAGATATTGGCATAACAGTCTGGCGAGTCTGTAGCCAGGAGTTTAACAAGTGGCGACCTACCTTTGACCGGCTTGTCACGACTTCTAGTTCGTAACATCCACCCTTGAACCGGTGTGTCACGACTCCAAGGTCTCCACGCCTAGTTTTCATCCAAGAAGAAGTAGGCCAGCAAGACACGTCTTCAGGACACGTCTCTAAGGATTTCGCCGTAGAAATTTTGTTAAGTACAGAGTTGGTTCTTTTAAGAAATTTGTAAACATTTGAAAAGTCAGTATATCAACAGTTAATAATGAGTATCAAGCCAGAATTTACAAGAAACACAGTGAACATATCAGACACCAGTGATACATTTTTTTAGTGAAACAGTTTTTCACAGAGTTAAAAGTCACAGAAGTTAAAAGTCACAGGAGTTAAAAGTCACAGAAGTAATTGTCACAGAAGTTAATTGTCACAGAAGTTAATTGTCACAGAGTTAATTTCAGAGAGTTAATTTCATAGTTAATTTCAGAGAGTTAATTTCATAGTTAATTTCAGAGAGCTATTTTCACTATTATAGCCAGTATAGAATAATTTTATTTTATGTACCAAACTAATAGTTACCGTACCTTCGCGTACATTCGAGTGAAATGTTGTTTACATTTTTTTATTTTTGTTTTACAATTTTTTTCAGATTATTGAATTGAATTGACTTGCATATTAAGAAAGAGAGAGTTTATAGAGAGTTTATAGATTTAGAGAGATACTTGAAGTAGTTTCAAGTCAGTTTTAGTTGAAAAAAAGTTGCAAATCAGTTTTCAGTTTTCAGTTTCAGTTGGTTGCATCCAAGAGGGACAACCAAACCCCAGAGATTTATAAAGATACTTGAAGTAGTTTCAAGTCAGTTTTAGTTGCAAATAATTTGCAAAAAAAGTTTTCAGACAGTTTCAGACAGTTGCACCAAGAGGGATAACCAAACCCAGAGAATAATAGTCTTCACTTGATAGCAGTTGAAGTGCAAGTCAGTTCATTTTCAGTAGACTCCACTTGATAGAGTTCAAGTGCAGTCAATTTCATCAGTCGTTCAGGGTTCAAGATACTTGATAAGAGTTCAAGTCAGACAAGTTTTTCAGTTTCAAGATACTTGATAGAGTTCAAGTCAGACAGTTTCAGTTTCAAGATACCTGATAGAGTTCAAGTTAGACAGTTTCAGTTTCAAGATACTTGATAGAGTTCAAGTCAGACAGTTTCAGTTTCAATTTCCAGTCTCAGTCAGTTTCAAGTCTCAGTCAGTTTCAAGTCTCAGTCAGTTTCAAGTCTCAGTCAGTTTCAAGTCTCAGTCAGTTTCAAGTCTCAGTCAGTTTCAAGTTTCAAGTTTCAAGTCAGTTTCAAGCTTCAAGTCAGTTTCAAGTCAGTTTGTTTTATTTCAAGTCAGTTTGTTTTATTTCAAGTCAGTTTCAGTTAGTTTTATTTGAAGTTACTTTCAAGTCTCAGTTTCGAAGTCCCAAGTCAGTTCGAAGTCTCAAGTCAGTTTCGAAGTCCGAAGTCAGTTTTCAAGTCCCAAGCCAGTTTTCAAATCCCAAGGTCAGTTTTCAAGTCCCAAGTCAATCTTCAAGTCCCAAGTCAGTGTTCAAGTCTCAAGTCATTTCAGTGCAGTCAATTGAATTTAACTTTTTTTTGTTGTTTAAGAGAATTTAGTTCAACCTTCTTTTTTTTTGTTGTAAAGAGGAAATTGACCGATTTGTCTATTTTTTTCGTGCAGTTGTTGCATATATAAATATATAGTTATGTATTTTATTATTTGTAACCAAAACCGTTTTTACAAAGGTTGTAACGATTTTGATAATTATTGTAATGTATATGAGGAACATGCCGTCCCTCCGTTTGTTGACCTTCTTTAATTTTTGTTCTAAGCAGTCTGACAAAGCAATCTTTTTTTTTTTTAAAAAGACGAAAAGACGTATTGTCAGTCAATTTCAGACATATACTTCCCCGCTTAGTCACTCAATTCCCCCGAATGTAGTACTCCAAACTTTGTCGTTTTATTTTATTTTTTTAACACCCAACCCCAGTTGAACCAAGTGTCAACCAAAGAAATGGTTCAACCATGGTTAATTCCTCTTTGGTACTATGGAACATAACCTCAATTTAGGTTAAGGTTTTTTTTTTTTTTTTAAGAATATTACAGTATATGTTTAGTTCATTATTAATACTATAAACACCCAGGAATGTCTGTCAGTCTGTCACGCTCGAAAAGAGAAGAAGATTCTTGATATATATGGGCGATATTGTATTTTAATGCATTAGAAAAAGGCGTAATGAATTCTACTTACACATATTGATTAGGTCCGAGGTTGTGCACCTGGGTGTTGAATGCCCGGTTAGGTTAATTGAATGCCGATTAGGTCAACTGTACGCCCTTGATAATTGGTTAGGTTAAGTCGTGATATTTTCGTTAGCTTTAACGAAAATATCACGACTTAACCTAACCAATCGTCAAGGGCGTACAATTAGCCTAACCGGGCATTCAATTAACCTAACTAATAACAGTCTTCGAACTACAAAAAATATTCCACCGTCGGCTGGGATATTTTTGCCACCCGAACGAAGGGCGGGTTCTCCGCAAGAAGTTTATAATTGATTTATATTTTCAATTTTTATATTTTCTTATTCGATTAATACTGAGTAATTGTCGTAGACGAATTTAATTAATTGTGTGTCGAAATTCAATTTTGATACGGTGAGATTTACTTTCATTAATTGTAAGTTCATCTAAGTGCGTTTTGTTTATTACCTTAATACGTGTAACTGATTTAATTAAATACTTAAATACTACCTTGAACTTAAAGGATTTTATAATAATAATAATAATAACCCTTACACATACACACATACACACGTATGCACACTATATACTATATATACACAAACCTTATGCTAAAATCATTGGATATCACAAACTATTTCATTGCGTGTAAGTGCTAACTATGCTATTTAGTCTTAAGCATTTTTGCTTACTATATATAAATTTTTGCTCATGCATTTATTCAGTTAATTTAACAATCCTCTCAGCTAATCTGTCCCTCAAAATTATAAGATGCACACTTTGTACCTAATACACACAAATACACATTTCACCACAGGTCTATACATCATCCACTACGTAATTCGATTTTTACCTACAATAGTCAATAAACTAGTTTTTAGATTGTACGATCATGGTAACTTTGAAAAATTCCTGAACTTTAAAATTTATATTTTTCCCTTTTACCCACTATTCATTATGTATATGTATTTTTTTTTCCACAGGAAAATAAAATTTCGTTAAAAATTTAACAATTTCATTCTTTGTCTAACTTAATTGTTTGTCTAAATTAACGTATTAATCATTTTATTCTGTTTGCATAAATTAAAGTATTAATCTTTGAAATTTATTTTATATTTTATAATAGCCCTCTAAGCAAGTGTCATGTTAAAAATTTGATTACTTTGCATTGTACCCAACCACTCGAACCCACTTGTTCTGTATAAAATTTGTATTGTAAAAAAAAAAAAAAAAATTCATCTAACTTGAATTAGGATGTTATTTTCTCAATTGTATTGTATTAATTGTATTATATTATTGTATTAATTAAGACCATTTTAGAGAGGGGAGCACTGTAAAAATGAACAATGAACAATTCCTATAGCATCATTATATGGATTCATTGTCTTCATGCAGTACTTATGTTTGTATGGTTTTATGTTGAATGTTCATTTTTACATAAGAAACCAAAATCGCCTAAGCGAGTTTTGGATAAAATTTCGATTTGTACTTCTTTATTCATTACTGTATTTCTCTAATTCATCTTTTCTAATAATGACTTATACTGTACGTACAACATAATGTGAATAACTATGAGGTCATAAAGTAACTTAATTCTCTTCACGTTTTCCATACCTTGAACACTAAATCATTCTAAGATAAAAATCTCCTTTCGCTCTGATCCAAATTTATAACATAAGGTGTTATGCTGTATGTTATATTATTATAATATACTGTATTGTTTCCCTGCTTGGCCACTAGTTCATTATCGGATTACGTCACATAGTTATCCCCGTTCTCATTATTTGTACTTACTATTTCTACCTAATTGTCATTCAAATTCTATATTACTTATGTAGTACGTTATCATAAATGTCCGTGTACTTCCAATGAAAAGTGCACCATATTTTTGTCCGCTTTCCTCATCGCTGGCTAATTAGACTTTCAAACTCTGATAACCAACCTGGTTCTAATAATATTTGACATAATTTGGCGTAATTATTGTTAACTATAAATATATAACATTGTTGTTAATACCCTTTAAATTATAGAACAACGGTTAACTCCCCTTCTTTATAGCAATTGTATCACCTATTTATATTACTTCAGTAGTAGATATGTCAATTAACAATTTGCTAAAATTGTAATTAAATGTAATACTTTAATATAATGTAATTGATGTAATGTACTTTAATGAAACTGTAATTAATGATAATAATTTATTACATAATGTAATAATGTACTATAAATGGAATTGTAATTAACAATAATAAGTGAATATGAATTAATTGGTAATTGTAATCGTAATTGTAATGAACCAAAATTAATACGTACTCAATGATGTACTTAGACTGTACTTATGTACTACTACGAAATGATATCGCCTTCAGGTATGTAGACTCGGCGAAAAATATTAGTTTTTATTTTTATTTTTAAAATTTTTATTTGGAATCTTTCAAACATCTGATCATGTGTTTTAAAAGGGGGGAAACTTAACCTTCAACTGCATTCACCCAACATTTAGACTTATATGATACATGTAATTGTAAAATCTCTTCATTAGTGCACTTTTCTTTGGTCACTACTACGACACTCCCTTGTTAGCAGCCTCGCTGCAAGGAGGGGGCAGAGGCCCCTTGCCTCCTTAATTTTTAGATTCCGGCCTGAGCCACGGTCGAAATAGGTCGAACCTCTACTCCTGTAAAATGCAGAGCACTACCTGTAAATTTTTAGAAGTAAACTACAGTAAGAGAAACTTTTTATTTTCCCCTTCGAATTGGGCTCTTTTCAGAAGAATTTAGTCAGTAAAGTCGATAAGTTTAGTACCAAGAGAAAGTATCAGAGTATTATAGAAGGAGAAGAATTAACAACTGTCGACCCTATAGCGAGAGAAAGAAATTAGAATATTATAGAAGAAAAGTATCGCGAGAAAATATCCGTTGCTGCCTCCCAACCAGAACCCCCGTCGATTCGAACCACCCCAGGGCCATAAAAGGAGGGGTTAACAAAGTTGCGACCCTGTAGCCAGGATCTTAACAATCTGGCGACCCTTTGCCCAGGATAAGAAACTGACGACCCAAGCACATAGAAGATATTGGCATAACAGTCTGGCGAGTCTGTAGCCAGGAGTTTAACAAGTGGCGACCCACCATTTGACCGGCTTGTCACGACTTCTAGTTCGTAACATCCACCCTTGAACCGGTGTGTCACGACTCCAAGGTCTCCACGCCTAGTTTTCAGCCAAGAAGAGGTAGCCAGCAAGACACGTCTTCAGGACACGTCTCTAAGGATTTCGCCGTAGAAATTTTGTTAAGTACAGAGTTGGTTTTTTTAAGAAATTTGTAAACATTTGAAAACTCAGTATTATTAACAGTTAATAATGAGTATCAAGCCAGAATTTACAAGAAACACAGTGAACATTTCAAACACCAGTGATACATTTTTTTTAGTGAAACTAATTTTCACAGTTAAAAGTCACAGAAGTTAAAAGTCACAGAAGTTAATTGTCACAGAAGTTAATTGTCACAGAAGTTAATTGTCACAGAGTTAATTTCAGAGAGTTAATTTCAATTATTTTCACTATTATAGTCAGTATAGAATAATTTTATTTTATGTACCAAACATAATAGTACCGTACCTTCGCGTACATTCGAGTGAAATGTTGTTTACATTTTTTATTTTTGTTTACAATTTTTTTCAAATTATTCAATTCAATTGACTTGCAAATTAAGAAAGCGAGAGCTTATAGAGAGTTTATAGATTTAGAGAGATACTTGAAGTAGTTTCAAGTCAGGTTTAGTTGCAAATAATTTGCAAAAAAGTTTTCAGACAGTTTCAGTTGGTTGCACCAAGAGGGACAACCAAACCCAGAGAATAATAGCCTTCACTTGATAGCAGTTGAAGTGCAAGTCAGTTTCATTTTCAGTAGACTACACTTGATAGAGTTCAAGTGCAGTCAATTTCAGTCAGTTTCAGTTTCAAGATACTTGATAAGAGTTCAAGTCAGACAGTTTCAGTTTCAAGATACTTGATAGAGTTCAAGTCAGACAGTTTCAGTTTCAATTTCCAGTCTCAGTCAGTTTCAAGTGTCAGTCAGTTTCAAGTTTCAAGTCAGTTTCAAGTTTCAAGTCAGTTTCAAGTTTCAAGTCAGTTTCAAGTTTCAAGTCAGTTTCAAGTTTCAAGTTTCAAGTCAGTTTCAAGTTTCAAGTTTCAAGTCAGTTTGTTTTATTTCAAGTCAGTTTGTTTTATTTCAAGTCAGTTACAGTTAGTTTTATTTGAAGTTAGTTTTATTTGAAGTTAGTTTGAAGTCTCAGTTTCGAAGTCCCAAGTCAGTTTCGAAGTCCCAATTCAGTTTCGAAGTCCCAAGTCAGTCTTCAAGTCCCAAGTCATTTCAGTGCAGTCAATTGAATTCAACTTTTTTGTTGTTGTTTAAAAGAATTTAGTTGCAACCTTCTTTTTTTTTTGTTGTAAATGGGAAATTGACCGATTTGTCTTTTTTTTTCGTGCAGTTGTTACATATATAAATATATAATTGTATTTTATTATTTGTAACCAAAACCGTTTTTACAAAGGTCGTAACGATTTTGATAATTATTGTAATGTATATGTGGAACATGCCGTCCGTCCGTTTGTTGACCTTCTTTAATTTTTGTTCTAAGCATTTAAAAAAAAAAAAAAGACGAAAAGACGTATTGTCAATTTCAGACATATACTTCCCCGCTTAGTCACTCAATTCCCCCGAATGTAGTACTCCAAACTTTGTCTTTTTATTTTTTTTATTTTAACACCCCAACCCCAGTTGAACCAAGTGTCAACCAGAGAAATGGTTCAACCATGGTTAATTCCTCTTTGTTACTATGGAACATAACCTCAATTTAGGTTGTGTTTTTTTTTTATTTTCAAGAATATTACAGTATATATTTAGTTCATTATAGTTTATAATTGATTTCTATTTTCAATTTTTATATTTTTTTATTCGATTAATACTGAGTAATTGTCGTAGTCGAATTTAATTAATTGTGTGTCGAAATTCAATTTTGATACCGTGAGATTTACTTTCATTAATTGTAAGTTCTTCTAAGTGCGTTTTGTTTATTACCTTAATACGTGTAACTGATTTAATTAAATACTTAAATACTACCTTGAACTTAAAGGATTTTATAATAATAATAATAATAATAACCCTTACAAACACACACACACATACACAGGTATGCACATTATATACACACAAACCTTATGCTAAAATCATTGGATATCACAAACTATTTCATTGCGTGTAAGTGCTAACTATGCTATTTAGTCTTAAGCATTTTTGCTTACTATATATAAATATTTGCTCATGCATTTATTCAGTTAATTTAACAATCCTCTCAGCTAATCTGTCCCTCAAAATTATAAGATACACACTTTGTACCGAATACACACAAATACACATTTGACCACAGGTCTATACATCATCCATTACGTAATTCGATTTTTACCTACAATAGTCAATAAAACTAGTTTTTAGATTGTACGATCATGGTAACTTTGAAAAATTCCTGAACTTTAAAATTTATATTTTTCCCTTTTACCCACTATTCATTATGTATGTATTTTTTTTCCACAGGAAAATAAAATTTCGTTAAAAATTTAACAATTTCATTCTTTGTCTAACTTAATTGTTTGTCTAAATTAACGTATTAATCATTTTATTCTGTTAGCATAAATTAAAGTATTAATCTTTGAAATTTATTTTATATTTTATAATAGCCCTCTAAGCAAGTGTCATGTTAAAAATTTGATTACTTTGCATTATACCCAACCACTCGAACCCACTTGTTCTGTATAAAATTTTTATTGTAAAAAAAAAAAAAAAAATTCGTCATCTAACGTGAATTACGTAGGATGTTATTTTCTCAATTGTATTGTATTAATTGTATTATATTATTGTATTAATTAATACTATTTTAGAGAGGGGGCAATGTAAAAATGAACAATGAACAATTCCTATAGCATCATTATATGGATTCATTGTCTTCATGCAGTACTTATGTTTGTATGGTTTTATGTTGAATGTTCATTTTTACATAAGAAACCAAAATCGCCTAAGCGAGTTTTGGATAAAATTTCGATTTGTACTTCTTTATTCATTACTGTATTTCTCTAATTCATCTTTTCTAATAATGACTTATACTGTACGTACGAAAATAATGTGAATAACTATGACGTCATAAAGTAACTTAATTCTCTTCACGTTTTCCATACCTTGAACACTGAATCACGTGTTTAGTATTTGGACAACTTCCGTATTCAATGTATGGTAAATTCTTTAATAATAAAGAAACTTCATTCTCTATACGTCATTATTTATATGTTTTGTCCTACCTATTGTCTACTGATGCCTATCAACCTATCAGTCCATATTTTACGCGTGTCTATATTACGCACACAACCTATTGTGTTAAGTACATGTAAATACGTCCACATGTACTTTTTTTTTATTTTTTATTTTAAGTGCGTTTACCTCTCGCAAGATATTCCTAAATGCTTAGGTAAGTGGTCGAATTCGCTAATCAGAGCAAAATCGAACGCTTCTAAGATAAAAATCTCCTTTCGCTCTGATCCAAATTTATAACATAAGGTGTTATGTTGTATGTTATATTATTGTAATATACTGTATTGTTTCCCTGCTTGGCCACTAGTTCATTATCGGATTACGTCACATAGTTATCCCCGTTCTCATTACTTGTACTTACTATTTCTACCTAATTGTCATTCAAATTCTATATTACTTATGCAGTACGTTATCATAAATGTTCGTGTACTTCCAATGAAACGTACACCATATTTTTGTCCGCTTTCCTCATCGCTGGCTAATTAGACTTTCAAACTCTGATAACCAACCTGGTTCTAATAATATTTGACATAATTTGGCGTAATTATTGTTAACTATAAATATATAACATTGTTGTTAATACCCTTTAAATTATAGAACAACGGTTAACTTCCCTTCTTTATAGCAATTGTATCACCTATTTAAATTACTGCAGTAGAAGATATGTCAATTAACAATTTGCTAAAATTGTAATTAAATGTAATACTTTAATATAATGTAATTGATGTAATGTACTTTAATGAAACTGTAATTAATGATAATAATTTAATATATAATGTAATAATGTACTATAAATGGAATTGTAATTAACAATAATAAGTGAATATGAATTAATTGGTAATTGTAATCGTAATTGTAATGAACCAAAATTAATACGTACTCAATGATGTACTTAGACTGTACTTATGTACTACTACGAAATGATATCGCCTTCAGAAATGTAGACTCGGCGAAAAATATTAGTTTTTATTTTTATTTTTAAAATTTTTATTTGGAATCTTTCAAACATCTGATCATGTGTTTAAAAGGGGGGAAACTTAACCTTCAACTGCATTCACCCAACATTTAGACTTATATGATACATGTAATTGTAAAATCTCTTCATTACTGCACTTTTCTTTGGTCACTACTACGACACTCCCTTGTTAGCAGCCTCGCTGCAAGGAGGGGCCACAGGCCACTTGCCTCCTTAATTTTTAGATTCCGGCCTGAGCCATGGTCGAAAGAGGTCGAACCTCTACCCCTGTAAAATTCAGAGCAATACCTGTAAATTTTTTAGAAGTAAACTACAGTAAGAGAAACTTTTTATTTTCTCCTTCGAGTTGGGCTCTCTTCAGAAGAATTTAGTCAGTAAAGTCGATAAGTTTAGTACCAAGAGAAAGTATCAGAGCATTATAGAAGGAGACGAATTAACAACTGTCGACCCTATAGCGAGAGAAAAGAAACTAGAATATTATAGAAGAAAAGTATCGCGAGAAAATATCCGTTGCTGCCTCCCAACCAGAACCCCCGTCGATTCGAACCACCCCAGGGCCATAAAAGGAGGGGTTAACATACATATATATATATATATACTCATATATATATTCATATATGATGATTCAGACCCCTAAGGAAAGGACACACAGAATGGTGCTCAAGCGCTTTTGTCTAATGACATCCTCAGGAACACTGAAGTACGTAAAGAGTTACAGCCTATATATATGTTACAGAAATAAAAAACATATATATATAAGATATATATTATATTTAGGGTGGTCCACAAAATGGAAGTATTTTAAATTCTTCCTCCCAGGTTTCATTAGGTTCCTTTCCCAAAAACTTCTCTGAGCAAAATTTGGGTTCAATCGGTTAATATTTAGAGGTGGGTCAACTACCCCCAGAAGTCCACATTCATGGCTTCTGGGTCCCCCCCCATATAATGGGTAATTATCCGCTTGTTGGCGTGTGGTATCATGGCTGACAGGCCACTCATTGTTGCCCAGCTAAGATTGTGGACTTGTTAGAATCAGGAAACCTCTTTCGGTGCTCATCCACCACACTTAGAGAAACTGGGTTGATCTTCTCCTTTCGTCAGAGTTCCGCTGAAGGTCTGAATGAGAGCTACTGCCCTTTCAGCATGATCATTAACTACTTTGATGTTTCCTATGATTCTTTTAGCTTCTTGGAAGTTTTCATTCTCCTCCCAGGTGCTGGGGTCATCATCAAGAAAACTAATATTGATCGGCAGGGCCTTAAGAAGCTTTAATGAGTTCTTTGTGGCAAGAGTTTCTAATTACAGTGTTGCTTTGCATTCCTTGAGTCTTCTTCTCTTTGAGAAGTCTAATGACCCCCCCTTTTCCCTCATACACTGGACCATGATTCCCTTGGTGTCTGGTGCAACAGTTTCATCGAAGAGAGCAAGGGCCACCAGCTCTTCTGATAAGTACCATAGGTGGTTTTCAAATTTCTTGAGAGCTGCTTTGGCCACTTTCTGGTCATGATAGTCCTTTAACTTTTGGATGAGATCCAGATCATTCTTCAGTGCTTGTGATGGAATAGGAGCAGTGATCCAGCTTTTTAAGTAGATTAGGACTCCAAAAAGGGTAAGGCTTTTCAGGTCCTTCTTCTCTCGAGGAGTCAGGGTGATTTGATTTCGAAAAAGCCACATTTTGATGGCATAGATAACTTTAGCCATCCACCTTGCATAGTGCGTACCAGCAGGACGTTTGAATGTGTAACTTTCAATTTTTTCACCAAGAAAGATCAAAGAAAGTTCCAAAAACTCTTTATAGTCATCTCGAAAATTTCCAGTGGCCAGATGTTCTTTGGCAAAGGCAATTATTTCATTTCTGAAAGGATCAACTTGCTCCTTCATCTCATCATCATCCTGTGATGTAGAGAAGGTTTTTAAATCAATGTAGTCCCACATAGATTGGAACCTTTTGAACAAAAGTGGCTCAGGGGCAGAAGATGAACCATGGACTGCTTCAAACACTCCTCCATACATGACTTCCATGCAATGATGCCTACAGGCAAAATAGAAGAGTGGTCGACCAAGTTTCTGTTCCAGAAGAACGCGTGCTCCCCTGTTTGTTCCTGTATTTGATGCTGTAGTATCTGATAACATTCCGATTATTGACTTATCTATGTTCCATTCGGAAAGAAGATTATACACTGCAGCTGATTGAGCTTCCCCTGTTCCACTTGGTAGTTTGGGAACACCAAGCAGTTTTGAATCACCTGATTCAACTGAAGAGACAAGGACTGGGAGTCTGTCTACCTTTTCATTCTTGGCAAGTAGATTAGGGATCAACTTCCCATCCCAGTGGACAATCGAAATACTTGGAATAAAGCTAGCTTTAATGGCATGGGTTATTTGCCTTCGATGCCTCTCTCGGTGCCTTTTGATTGAAGAACGAGAGATGTTCACCTCTGAAAGATCTTGACCAAGGCTAGATGCAGTTTCAGCTAATACAAAGGTGGCCCTCCTGTCACTGATGCCAGTCCTGTCCAGAGCAGCAGCCAATTCAGGAGATATGATATTCTTTGCTGCCTTTTTCTTTGGTGGAGTTGGTCCGCTGGTAGATGGGGGATTAATAAGGTAATCTTCATCTTCTCTTTCTGACTCACATAAAGACTCAGAAGAAGAACTTCCCTGATCTAGCATAACTTCCTGTGAAGCATATTTTTCTTCTTCAGCTTTCCGCTTCCTATTTACCAATTTCATTTGCTTCTCAGCAGCTCTCTTTTCTGCCTTGTCAGTCACCATATATGCAGAGACCATTGATCCCACTCGTCCCGCTTTCCTTTGTTGGATCAAGAACTGCCGGTCTTCTTCATTTTTGATTAAGGTAAAGGCATCAGCATGGGCGACATCAAATAGGTTCTCCATTTCTTCCTGAAAGGTTTTCTCTTTTTCTAACTGAGAGTTGCTTTTCCTCCCAGCATTCTTCTTAATCGCTTTCCACTCCAAGTGTAGAGCCTGAATTTTGTGAAGAATGTGGTCTTTCCTTTGAGTAGGGATTCGGGCTCTCTCCCAGAAGAGACGCAATTCTTCAAAAACAGCTTCTGAACTAGGTTTGATCTTCTTCAAGACTTGATGATGGTGGAGGAACATGCGGAGGACCTGGCCACGGGAAGGCAGCTTGTCTCCAGTGATTGTTTCCTCTGACCTTTTCATTAAGTAAAATGTACGTTTATTTGACATTGCAAAACCTGTAAATTTAATAAATCTATCTGAAAGAAAAATAATCATTAGTTAATGTATCTGTAAATAATGTTTCTTTTAATTATTCACTATATTAATAAAGGGCATAATGGTATACAAAAAACAGCTTTGAGCCACCCCTAAAAGTTATTCGATTTGCCTTACATTTTACAAGAAATATTTTTTAGCTAAAAGGAACCAGATTATAGCCTGGGAGGAAAGAAAATTGAACTTCGATTTTTTACCCCATTCTGTGGACCACCCTAATATATAACTTATATATATATATATATATATATATATATATATATATATATATATATATATACAATAAACGGAGAAGTAAAATTAAAATTAAAAATTAAAGGATTGTGGGAGGAGCATACAAATTTGTAAGGAAAAACTATCGATTTTTAGCATAAGATCAAATGAATTGTTTCAAATTTTTCAATTTATTTTTATATACAAGAAGGGCAGAGTGCTGAAACCCAGGCAGATTTCCAGTATAAATTTGTATTTTTTTTTATAACATTGGTTGGAAACAATTCATTTGATCCTGTGCTAAAAATCGATAGCTTTTCCTTACAAATTTGTATGCTCCTTCCACAATCTTTTAATTTTTAAATTTAATTTTATTTCTCCGTTTATTGTATATATATATATATATATTTTTTTTTTTCCTGTAAACTATATATAGGCTGTAACTCTTTATGTACTTCAGTGTTCCTAAGGATGTCAGACGAAAGCGCTTGAGCACCATTGTGTGTTTCCTTTCCTTCGTGGTTTTATTCATCATAAATAATTCATATATATATATTATTCATATATATATATAATATATATATATATATATATATATATTCATATATATATATATATTCATATATATATAAATTCATATATATAAATATTCATATATATATATATTCATATATATAAATATTCATATATCTATATATATTCATATAAATATTCATATATATATATTCATATATATATATATATTTATATATATATATATATATATATATATATATTCATATATATATATATTCATATATATAAATATTCATATATATATATATTCATATATATAAATATTCATATATATTTATATATATTCATATAAATATTCATATATATATATATATTCATATATATACTGTATATATATATATATATATATATATATATATATATATATTTTATATATATATTATGAATATATATATTCATATATATATATATATATATATATGAATATATATGTATATATATGAATATATATATATATATGTATTTCATATATATATATATATATGAATATATATGTATTCATATATATATATATATATATATATATATGTATATATATATATATATAAATGCGATAAATGAATCGTGGCTTAGCACTGAAACTCGTGACTTTGTAGGGGAGTATCAAATTAAAGGCTATAGACTTTCTGTTAAAAACAGAATAGGTGAGCGTGGAGGGGGTGTTATGTTGTATATCAAAGATAATATTGCGAACGTTATGGAAGTAAAGCACACAATTCCAGAAAGAGTATTTAGGACTATGAATGAGGAATGTGTACCGTACAAAATTAAGCGTGCGAAAGTAAACAACAAGCCCATGTGGTTTACTTCTAGAGTAGGAGATATTATAAAGAGTAGAGATAGGGCTTATAGGCTACATAAGTGCGATAAAGACAATTTGTGGTTACGAAACCTACATATCTCTAAGGCGTGAAGCGAAAAGTGTAATAAAAAGTCCAAGTGCGAATTTGAAATCTCCATACCTCGTGACGGTAAAGAAAACCCCAAGCGATTCTTTCAATTCGTCAACAATAGAAATTTAGTAAAAAGTGTTTGGGGACGTTGAAAAATGTTAACGGAGATCTAAACGAATTTTTTACGTCAGTTTTTACCATAGAAGATGTAACGAATATCCCTACGGTCATAGACATAATACCTTTTGATAATGGTAATATTTTGAAAAATATTGTGGTTAGTGAAGGGGAATTAATGCGCTATATTGATAAAATGAAGACGCGTAAATCACCGGCGCCGGATTCCATATACCCCATACAACTAAAAGAATTAAAAGATAGCATTGTTGTGCCGCTAACAAAGATTTTTAATGCGTCTATTTCTGAGGGGTGCGTACCAAATAATTTCAAGTTAGCAAACGTAACACCTATCTTTAAGAGAGGCGATAAAGGTGCGGCGGGAAATTATAGGCCCATCAGTTTAACGTCTGTTGTAGGTAAGCTGTTGGAATCAATAATTAGGGATCGTATAGTCGAACACTTAGAATTGCATAAACTAGTTAGAAATACGCAGCACGGATTTATGCGAAACAAATCTTGCTTAACTAATCTTTTAGAATTTTTTCAAAGCGTGGTTGAAGTTTACGACAGTCATCGGGCGGTTGATGTAGTGTATTTAGATTTCAAAAACCGTTTGACACCGTGCCGCACAAAAGACTCATTGAAAAAACTAAGGCTCATGGAATCAGGGGTGTAGTTATAAATTGGATAGAAGAATGGTTGCGAGGTAGGAAACAGAGGGTCGTCGTGTTGGGCTAATGTAGCGAGTGGCGTTCCTCAGGGTTCTGTATTGGGCTCCTTGCTTTTACTTATATATAATAACGATTTAGATGTCGGCCTAGTCAGTACAGTTTCAAAGTTTGCGGATGACACGAAGCTGGGTGGTAGGGCGATTAATGACGAAGATAGAGGTAAAATCCAGGAAGATCTGAATAAAATCGTTGATTGGTCAGTCACATGGCAAATGAGATTTAAAGTTGATAAGTGCAAAATTTTGCATATAGGTTCGCGTAACTGTAATTTTGCGTATAAAATGTCAGGGAAAATTTAACAAGCGTAGAGCAGGAAAAATATTTAGGAGTTATACGTAGTCACTGGTGATTTAAAAGTAGCGAAACAAAGTACAGCAGCGGTCAATAAGAAGAACAAAGTGTTAGGTTTTATAGCTCGAAATTTTGAGTACAAATCGCGCGATATTATAGTTCCTCTTTATAAATCATTAGTTAGACCCTATTTGGAGTACGCCGTCCAATTTTGGAATCCGCATATGCGCAAAGATATAAACAAAATCGAAAGAGTTCAAAGACGAGCAACTAAGATGATTCCGTCACTTAGGTCAAAGTCGTACGAGGATAGGCTTAAGGAGTTAAAATTGACTACACTCGAGACTAGGAGGCTAAGGGGTGATCTAATCCAGGTTTTCAAAACTATGAATGGGTTCGATAACGTAGATAGAGATAGCTTTTTCGAAATATCTCAATATAATAGGACTAGAAATAACGGGTGTAAGTTGACAAGTAGAAGGTTCGAGACAGCAGTTGCCAAAAACTTTTTACGCATAGAATAGTAAATAGTTGGAATAGTTTGCCGGTAGAAGTAATTAGTAGCACGTCTATAAACATGTTTAAAAATCGATTAGACGCATATGTTGATAGATTGGGTATTGTTTAAGGTAGTAAAATTAAGGCTTTGTGGTGATAGATCCCACAGCTCAACACAAGTGTTGTGGGATATAGGGAGGCAGCAACTTGGGTTAAAGAGATTCCTCTGCCGAGCGGTGCCCCCCATAGTAATGTAACGTATTGAAAAACTCATGATTTTCACTTGCCCCACAAAAACCTTTAAATGGGAGACCCAAAATGGGTGCACACACATTTCTACATTTCTGTACAGTCTTTACAGCCACACCTACACTTTTCCTCCTAAGTGTATACATTGTAATGTATATGGTGGTAAATTTTGATTTGGTCCGCAATCGATATGGACTGACTTATTTTTGGTTGGCAAGGTACTAGTATTGATGGATACCGTAATGAAATTGACTGGATTCTTTGGATCTGATATATTTGCATGTCGGTTATAAATAGATATAGAGTGTAACATATTGTGGATAGTAGTCTATTATGACTCGATTCTCTGGATCCAGAGATTCTATCTTTAGTTTTAAATTGATAATTATTTAGTTTTGTAAAAAATTGGTCGTTCCCAATGTACAGGCAGTTTTTACATAAATTTCTTATGTTCTTCTGGTTCGGAACCCACGTAAAATTGTAGGTACACTCCGCCACCACGGAGGATATTCACAATACACAATTATGAACACAGTTAGGTTGACCAGCCATGAGTGGATCCTAGGGTCTTTGTTGGTCTGAAACATTATATTACAGTATAACATATATATATATATATATATATTATATATATATATATATATATATATATATATGAATATGAAAATTATTTCACGAAAGTGACAAGTGAAAAATATTTATTTTGAATAAAACCACAAAGGGAAAAGAAACACAAAGTGGTGCTCAAGCGCTTTCCTGAGGATGTCATTAGACGAAAGCGCATGAGCACCACTTTGTGTTTCTTTTCGCTTCGTGGTTTTATTCATCATATATATATATATATATATATATATATATATATATATATATATATAATATATATATATACATTCAACTGCAAAGAACACGCAGTATAAATAACGTAAAGAACGACGCTTGTATAGGAGATATTCCGCGCAAGACGAGAGAGAGAGAACGAAACAAATGAAAAAATGAGGTAACCACCTGGGAATCGAACCCGGGATCTTCCGATTGCCGGTCAGACGCGATACCATTACACCATGGACCTCACTCTTCCAAATGCCGTAATTCTTCTACATACTCGCAGAAACCAATGCCCCAAGGGGGCACCTCCCGCATGCCGTAACATTATATACATTCAACTGCAAAGAACACGCAGTATAAATAACGTAAAGAACGACGCTTGTATAGGAGATATTCCGCGCAAGACGAGAGAGAGAGAACGAAACAAATGAAAAAATGAGGTAACCACCTGGGAATCGTGTAATGGTATCGCGTCTGACCGGCAATCGGAAGATCCCGGGTTCGATTCCCAGGTGGTTACCTCATTTTTTCATTTGTTTCGTCCTCTCTCTCTCGTCTTGCGCGGAATATCTCCTATACAAGCGTCGTTCTTTACGTTATATATATATATATATATATATATATATATATATATACAGGGGTTAGACAAAATAATATGAACACCTTGATAAATGGCGGTTTTTATTCTTAATATGGAGTTGGTCCTCCTTTAGCGGCAATAACAGCTGCAATGCGTCGGGGAATTGATTCATACAGCTTTTGGACAGTGGCTAGAGGAATCCTGAACCATTCTTCGAGCAAACCCAGCTCCAGTTCCCCCAAAGACGCCGGCGGTGGGAATCGGATTCTGACCTGCTGCTCCAACTGACACCACAGATGCCCGATAATGTTAAGATCCGGGGATTGTGGAGGCCAATCCAAGCGCTGTACTTCACTAACATGCTCTTCAAACCAGTTTTTAACGACCCCAGAGGTGTTGATTGGTGCATTATCATCCTGGAAGAGGGCGCCGCCATTGGGAAACAGCGTTTGGACCATGGGATGGACCTGGTCAGCCAATATTGACAGATAGACCTGGGCGTTAAACCTACCATGCAGTACTACAGCTGGGCCAAGAGCATTCCACGATATTGCTGCCCAAACCATCACAGATCCGCCTCTATGCTTAACGGTTGGAGTCAGGCAGTCGGGGTGATAAGTATCTTTAGGCTGTCTCCAGACGTAAACTCGACCGGAACATGGAAATAGCGTAAAGGAGAATTCGTCGGAGTAGACTACATTTTTCCACCGGTCCATTGACCAATTCTTATGGTCATTTCACCATTTTCTGCGCCGCTCAATGTTGATGTGCGAAAGGAAGGGTTTGGCAATTGCAGCCCTCCCATGGTACCCAGCTCCATGGAGCTCGCGACGTACAGTTCTGGTCGATACCGGGCTTGCAAGATGCTGGTTAAGCTCTGCAGTCACTTTTGGAGCTGTGGTCTTATGGTTCTTTGTCACAATGCGCTTTAGCACCCGGCAGTCTCGATCACACAGCTTCTTCTTGCGTCCACTATTGCATTTGTCGGTGCTTGTCTTTCCATGGCTTTGGTATGCAGAGATGACCATAGAGACAGTTCCTCTGGATACATTGAACATCTGAGCGGTTTTCGTCACCGATGCACCAGCCATCCGCGCTCCGACAATTTGCCCTCTTTGGAAATCTGACAGGTCTTTCATAACTGCTAATTAATAATTCACTCAGGTCTGTAAAAACAACGTGAGGGTTATAACATGACGCATACACTCTCTGCTACTCATTTAAATAGGTTTGCCAGTCATTTGACCGTTTACTTTGTGTCTGAGCAGTCCGTAAAGATAACCGGTGAAATCGGCGGGTGTTCTTATTATTTTGTCTAACCCCTGTATATATATAATATATATAAATAAATTATATGAATAATATATATGAAATATATATATATATATATAATATATATATATATATATATATATATATATATAAAAAATAATAATATATATATATATATGAATATATATATATATACATATAAATATATTTATATATATATATATAATATATATATATATATATATATATTATATAATATATAAATATATATTATATGAATATATATATATGAATATATATATATATGAATATATATTTATATATATATATATATATATATATATAAAAATATATTTATATATATTTATATATATATGAATATATATATATACATATAAATATATTTATATATATATATATATATATATATATATATATATATATATATATATATATATATGAATATATATATATATATATATGAATATATATATGTATATGAATATATATATTTTTTTAATTGGGGTTGTTTAACCTCCTTCGCAACATCTAAGGTCATATGACGGAGGGGACCTACAGCTTTACGTGGGATCCGAACCACGGGTCGCTACATAATCTGGGCGAGGAGGACGGTCTCCCATCCAACTACTACCCAGACCCAATGTCGCTTAACTTCGCTGAATATGAATATATATATATATATATATATATATATATATATATATATATATATATATATATATATTAGGGTGGTCCTTGCTTAGGGGGTGAAATTTCAAGTTGAACATT
The DNA here is from genome assembly GCA_023014485.1 of Bathynomus jamesi. Classification (NCBI taxonomy): domain Eukaryota; kingdom Metazoa; phylum Arthropoda; class Malacostraca; order Isopoda; family Cirolanidae; genus Bathynomus; species Bathynomus jamesi. The sequence goes on from JAJOZX010001252.1 coordinate 242,603, forward strand.
TTTCAGCTCCCACCCACGGAAATCGTTCGAATGGTCGAGAAAACTCTCTAGGTGATTTATTTTTTTAATCGTACAACGTTTACCCCTCCCTCTTTGAGCATTACCATTAAGCTAATTTTTTGACTTTCAAGTAAATGTTACATAATTTGTAATGTTTGTTTTTTTCATTCTTTCCAGATTTCAGTGGTTGGATAACTAATGTGTGTAAAACTGTAAATTCTAATGATTATAATTTAAACTGAATAACTCCTTTAACCATAAGTCAAGCTACCCGTCAGTGGTTGGATAACTAATGTGTGTAAAACTGTAAATTCTAATGATTATAATTTAAACTGAATAACTCCTTTAACCATAAGTCAAGTACCCGTCAGTGGTTGGATAACTAATGTGTGTAAAACTGTAAATTCTAATGATTATAATTTAAACTGAATAGTGAATAACTCCTTCAACCTTTAAGTAGATAACCTGGATCATGGCAGCGAAGCTGCGCTACCTGATTGCCCCGCAGGAATCGATCGCCGGGTCGCAACTTCCTTCGCAAAAAGAGGTCTTGGCCCTGACGGTCTACAGGATCGACGTCCAGAAGAAGTCACTTCGAGAGGCCGCCAACCAGGTCGTCGAGCTCGTCACCGAGGTGTGGTCCAAGGCGCGAATCCCCCTCCGCCGGAAGGACCACATCGTCACCAAGATTGAGAAGCTCCACAAGGAGTTCAACGATGTGAAGAGGAACAAGGGGCGAGCTGGCGCTCAAGCGAAGCAGGAGGACGAGTTCAGCGAGCGGATGATGAACCTGTTCGACGTCGCTGCCGCTAACGCCATGGAGCTGCTCAAGAACGAGGAGGATAAGGCGTTCCTCCTCGCTCAGCGCGAACCCCGTCGGCGCGGCAAGCTGGGGTCCGTCGACTCGACGCTAGCCGCTGTCGATGCCCGCGCATCTCAACGCCAAGGGGAAGAAGACCGACGGAGGCAGCGAGCCGAGGAAGAAGCGACGACATCTACGGCCCGAGTGGAGCTCGAGTGGTCTTCGTCCTCTTCCAGTGGTGTCGCAAGCGCAGCGGAGAGCGACGACCATGGAGAAGAAGGGAGCCCTCAGGCTCCGAAGCGCTCCAGGCGGGGCACGACGAACATCGTTTCGGCGGCTGTGGCGTCGTCGCTGGATCGCACGAAGGTGACCGACCGAGGAGCTGTCTACGTCCTGACAGAGGTTGCCCGGTCGCTTGGGCACGACGTCGCAGAGCTCAATATCAACCGCAGCTCCATCCGCCGACACCGGCGCAGGCACCGCTCCAGGCTCAACGTGGCGCTCAAGGAAGAGCTGAGGGCCGGCAATCTTGTCGTTCACTGGGACAGCAAGCTCATGCGGGACTTGACGAGCAAGGAGCAAGTCGATCGGCTTCCCATCTTGGTCTCCGGTAACGGCGCGGTGCAGCTCCTGGGCGTCCCGAAGCTGCCGAGTGGAACGGGCTCTGAGATGGCCAAGGCCGTCCTCAACGCGTTGGAGTGGGAGCTCACTGAGCAAGTGAGTGGCTTGTCATTCGATACCACCGGCCGGAACAACGGAGCGTGCGTCCTCATCGAGCAACACCTCGCGAAAGACTTGCTCTACTTCGCGTGCCGCCATCATGTGCTGGAGCTCCTCCTCGGTGCGGCGTTCACGGCTGTGATGGGCCCCACGTCCGGTCCTGACGTGACCCTCTTCAAGCGTTTTCAGGAGCGCTAGGATTTCCTGGACAGAAGCCAGTACGAGTCCGGCGCTGCGCACCCCGATGTCGCTCCTCTGCTCACCACTGTCGACACGGAGTGGTTTGAGAAGGCGATAGTCGAGTGCAAGGACCTGTGCGACGATTACCGTGAGCTGCTCGAGCTCACCCTCCTCTTCGTCGGTCACGTCCCCCCGCGAGGAGTGCGTTTCCGAGCTCCCGGGCCGATTCACCACGCCCGCTGGATGGCAAAGGCAATCTACGCCTTGAAGGTCTGGATGTTCCGACAGCAATTCAAACTCACGGCGAGGGAGGAGAGTGGCCTCCGGAGCATCTGCATCTTCGTCTGTCGGGTCTACGCCAAGGCGTGGACGGAGGCTCCGATCGCCGCAACTGCCCCCCGAAATGACTTCGCCCTCCTCAAGGACCTGCTGGCCTACTCTGACATCAACCCTGCGGTGGCCAAGGCGGCGCTGACCAAGTTCCAGAACCACCTCTGGTACCTGTCGGAGGAGCTGGTGGCGCTGGCGCTGTTCGATCCGGGGATCGCCGTTGATCAGAAGAGGAAGATCATCGCCTCTCTCCACGACCGGGTCGGTGAGGAGTCCCCGGCGAAGCGGCCCACACTGCCAAACCGAGTACTCGCCGGGCTTCAGTTGGAAGACCTGGCGTCGTCCAACACACGAGGTTTCTTCGAGAAACTTCGACTGGAGGACGGCTTCCTCGAGGTCGACCCGAAGACCTGGCCATAACATTGGTTGGAAACAATTCATTTGATCTTGTGCTAAAATTCGATAGCTTTTCCTTTCAAATTTGTATGCTCCTTCCACAATCTTTTAATTTTTAAACTTTTTGTTTAACTTTACCTACTTTTTTTTTTTTTTCTTATCCTCCTTACTTTGCATGTCTCTAACTCTTTTCTTGCATGTTTGTAGTTTGCATGGTATGACAGTGAGTTAAGACTGTGTTTGCATGGTTTGTAAGCGTTCTTATTTTACTTCTTTTCATCTTTCACCCCTCTCCTATATTCTCCGACTATTTTTCTGACTTGTCGGCAGTGGCCGGCGGATGATGATGGTGAGACTTTTTCCCTCTTTTTCTGAATGAATGTTAACCCACGAATGATAGGTGTTGCTCCTTACTTAACCCCTTATTCTCCTCTCTTCTCTTAACCCCCTACTCTCTCCTTTCTCTCGGGCTAGCCTTAGAGTGGATCTTAGGGTCTTTGTTAGCCTTAGCTTCTGTAGATCTGTAGAACTGCAACCGGGCAAAACTCCGGGGGTAAAAGTTCAAGGTCGATGAGGGAGGGGTAAACGTTGTCCGATTTAATACAAAATTCAACTAGAGTTTTCCCAACCATTCGAATGATTTCCGGGGGTGGGAGCTGAAACTTCCCAACTTTGAATTTTAAGGACCACCCTAATATATATATATATATATGAAGATATATATATATATGAATTATATATATGTATATATATTAAATATATATATATATGTATATATATATATATGAATATATATATGTATATATAAATATATGAATATATTATATATATATGTATATATAAATATATGAATATATATATATATATATATATATATATATATATATATATGGGAATGAACTCAGAATGGTCCCCTGAGTTTTTTATGATACACACAGACAGTGCATGGAACAAGTAACTCTTCTGGGATAATTAAATCCACTATAGTCCGAATAAGTAATGGTAAATGACAAATACCATAGTTTTTCTTTTTCATGATGCTAGCCCGACGTGGGCAACGGGTCACTCGCAGGACGTTTGAATGTGTAACTTTCAATTTTTTCACCAAGAAAGATCAAAGAAAGTTCCAAAAACTCTTTATAGTCATCTCGAAAATTTCCAGTGGCCAGATGTTCTTTGGCAAAGGCAATTATTTCATTTCTGAAAGGATCAACTTGCTCCTTCATCTCATCATCATCCTGTGATGTAGAGAAGGTTTTTAAATCAATGTAGTCCCACATAGATTGGAACCTTTTGAACAAAAGTTGCTCAGGGGCAGAAGATGAACCATGGACTGCTTCAAACACTCCTCCATACATGACTTCCATGCAATGATGCCTACAGGCAAAATAGACGAGTGGTCGACCAAGTTTCTGTTCCAGAAGAACGCGTGCTCCCCTGTTTGTTCCTGTATTTGATGCTGTAGTATCTGATAACATTCCGATTATTGACTTATCTATGTTCCATTCGGAAAGAAGATTATACACTGCAGCTGATTGAGCTTCCCCTGTTCCACTTGGTAGTTTGGGAACACCAAGCAGTTTTGAATCATCTGATTCAACTGAAGAGACAAGGACTGGGAGTCTGTCTACCTTTTCATTCTTGGCAAGTAGATTAGGGATCAACTTCCCATCCCAGTGGACAATCGAAATACTTGGAATAAAGCTAGCTTTAATGGCATGGGTTATTTGCCTTCGATGCCTCTCTCGGTGCCTTTTGATTGAAGAACGAGAGATGTTCACCTCTGAAAGATCTTGACCAAGGCTAGATGCAGTTTCAGCTAATACAAAGGTGGCCCTCCTGTCACTGATGCCAGTCCTCTCCAGAGCAGCAGCCAATTCAGGAGATATGATATTCTTTGCTGCCTTTTTCTTTGGTGGAGTTGGTCCGCTGGTAGATGGGGGATTAATAAGGTAATCTTCATCTTCTCTTTCTGACTCACATAAAAACTCAGAAGAAGAACTTCCCTGATCTAGCATAACTTCCTGTGAAGCAGCATATTTTTCTTCTTCAGCTTTCCGCTTCCTATTTACCAATTTCATTTGCTTCTCAGCAGCTCTCTTTTCTGCCTTGTCAGTCACCATATATGCAGAGACCATTGATCCCACTCGTCCCGCTTTCCTTTGTTGGATCAAGAACTGCCGGTCTTCTTCATTTTTGATTAAGGTAAAGGCATCAGCATGGGCGACATCAAATAGGTTCTCCATTTCTTCCTGAAAGGTTTTCTCTTTTTCTAACTGAGAGTTGCTTTTCCTCCCAGCATTCTTCTTAATCGCTTTCCACTCCAAGTGTAGAGCCTGAATTTTGTGAAGAATGTGGTCTTTCCTTTGAGTAGGGATTCGGGCTCTCTCCCAGAAGAGACGCAATTCTTCAAAAACAGCTTCTGAACTAGGTTTGATCTCCTTCTTCAAGACTTGATGATGGTGGAGGAACATGCGGAGGACCTGGCCACGGGAAGGCAGCTTGTCTCCAGTGATTGTTTCCTCTGACTTTTTCATTAAGTAAAATGTACGTTTATTTGACATTGCAAAACCTGTAAATTTAATAAATCTATCTGAAAGAAAAATAATCATTAGTTAATGTATCTGTAAATAATGTTTCTTTTAATTATTCACTATATTAATAAAGGGCATAATGGTATACAAAAAACAGCTTTGAGCCACCCCTAAAAGTTATTCGATTTGCCTTAAAGTTTACAGGAAACATTTCTTAGCTAAAAGGAACCAGATTATAGCCTGGGAGGAAAGAAAATTGAAATTCGATTTTTTACCCCATTCTGTGGACCACCCTAATATATAACTTATATATATATATATATATATATATATATATATATATATATATATATATATATACTACAATAAACGGAGAAGTAAAATTAAAATTAAAAATTAAAGGATTGTGGGAGAAGCATACAAATTTGTAAGGAAAAACTATCGATTTTTAGCACAAGATCAAATGAATTGTTTCAAATTTTTCAATTTATTTTTATATACAAGAAGGGCAGAGTGCTAAAACCCAGGCAGATTTCCAGTATAAATTTGTATTTTTTTTTATAACATTGGTTGGAAACAATTCATTTGATCCTGTGCTAAAAATCGGTATTTTTTTTTCCATAACATTGGTTGGAAACAATTCATTTGATCTTGTGCTAAAATTCGATAGCTTTTCCTTTCAAATTTGTATGCTCCTTCCACAATCTTTTAATTTTTAAATTTAATTTTATTTCTCCGTTTATTGTATATATATATATATTTTTTTTTTCCTGTAAACTATATATAGGCTGTAACTCTTTATGTACTTCAGTGTTCCTAAGGATGTCATTAGACGAAAGCGCTTCAGCACCATTGTGTGTTTCCTTTCCTTCGTGGTTTTATTCATCATAAATAATTCATATATATATATTCATATATATATATATATATATTTATATATATATAATTCATACATATAAATATTCATATATATATTATTCATATATATAAATATTCATATATCTATATATATTCATATAAATATTCATATATATATATTCATATATGTATATATTTTATATATATATATATATATATATATATATATATGAATATATATAAATATTCATATATATATATATATATTCATATATATAAATATTCATATATATATATATAATATATATATATATATATATAAATATATATATTCATATATATATATATATATATTTATATATATATATCTATATATATAAATATATATTCATATATATATATATATTCATATATATGTATATATGAATATATATATATATATATGTATTCATATATATATATATGAATATATATGTATTCATATATATATGAATATATATATATATATATATATGTATTCATATATATATATATATGAATATATATGCATTCATATATATGAATATATATATATATATATATATATATATATATATATATATGTATCCATATATATATATATATAAATAAATATAATTATATATATATATATATATATATTATATATATATATATAATATATAAATAAATATAATTATATATATATATATATGTATCCATATATATATATATAAATAAATATAATTATATATATATATATATATAATTGCGATAAATGAATCGTGGCTTAGCACTGAAACTCGTGACTTTGTAGGGGAGTATCAAATTAAAGGCTATAGACTTTCTGTTAAAAACAGAATAGGTGAGCGAGGAGGGGGTGTTATGTTGTATATCAAAGATAATATTGCGAACGTTATAGAAGTAAAGCACACAATTCCAGAAAGAGTATTTAGGACTATGAATGAGGAATGTGTACCGTACAAAATTAAGCGTGCGAAAGTAAACAACAAGCCCATGTGGTTTACTTCTAGAGTAGGAGATATTATAAAGAGTAGAGATAGGGCTTATAAGCTACATAAGTGCGATAAAGACAATTTGTGGTTACGAAACAACTACATATCTCTAAGGCGTGAAGCGAAAAGTGTAATAAAAAGTCCAAGTGCGAATTTGAAATCTCCATACCTCGTGACGGTAAAGAAAACTCCAAGCGATTCTTTCAATTCGTCAACAATAGAAATTTAGTAAAAAGTGTTTGGGGACGTTGAAAAATGTTAACGGAGATCTAAACGAATTTTTTACGTCAGTTTTTACCATAGAAGATGTAACGAATATCCCTACGGTCATAGACATAATACCTTTTGATAATGGTAATATTTTGGAAAATATTGTGGTTAGTGAAGGGGAATTAATGCGCTATATTGATAAAATGAAGACGCGTAAATCACCGGCGCCGGATTCCATATACCCCATACAACTAAAAGAATTAAAAGATAGCATTGTTTTGACGCTAACAAAGATTTTTAATGCGTCTATTTCTGAGGGGTGCGTACCAAATAATTTCAAGTTAGCAAACGTAAC
>JAJOZX010001252.1:255000-257500 GCA_023014485.1 Bathynomus jamesi
TCATTGTTCATTTTTACATTGCTCTTCCCTTTCAAATGATATTTATACATTAATATAATAGGATACAATTCATACAATACAATAGCATTGAGAAAATAACATCCTAACTAATTCAAGTTAGATGACGAATTTTTCTTTACATTACAAGTTTTATACAGAACAAGTGAGTTCTGGTGGTTGGGTACAATGCAGAGTAATCAAATTTTTAATATGACACTTGCTTAGAGGACTATTATAAAATATAAAAATTCAAAGATTAAAACTTTAATTTTACGCAAACAGAATAAAAGGATTAATACGTTAATTTAGACAAACAATTAAGTTAGACAACCAACGATATTGTTAAATTTTTAACAAAAATTTTAATTCTGTTTAATTTTTTTACAAAAATTTATTTTCTGTGGGAAGAATTACATACATAATGAATAGTGAGTAAAAGGGAAAAATATAAATTTTAAAGTTCATGAATTTTCAGTTACCATGATCGTACAATCTATAAACTAGCTTTATTGACTATTGTAGGTAAAAATCGAATTACGTAATGGATGATGCATAGACCTGTGGTCTAGTGTGTATTTGTGTATTAGGTACAGAGTGTAGTGGTTGTAAGGATTATTATTATTATTATTATTATTATTATAAAATCCTTTAAGTTCAAAGTAGTATTTAAGTATTTAATTAAATCAGTTACATGTATTAAGGTAATAAAAAAAACGTACTTAGAGGACCTTACAATTAATGAAAGTAAATCTAGCGGTATTAAAAATTAAATTTTGAAGATGGAATTAAATTCGACTAGTAACATTCCTAGCTATATGTGAACTATATAACCATTAACATTAACCAGAAGTATCGGTACCATAATTGAATTAAGAAAATTAAGAATACAAATTAAAAATAGAAATCAATTATGCATTTTAATGAACTAAACATATAATATACTTAAAAATAAAAAACACAACTTAACATAAATTGAGGTTATGTTCCAGAGTATCAAAGAGGAAGTAACCATGGTTGAACCATTTCACTGGTTGACACTGGGTTCAACCGGGGTTGGGGTGTTAAAATAAAAAAAATAAAAAGACAAAGTTTGGTGTACGACATTCGGGGGAATTGAGTGACTAAGCGGGGGGTATATGTCTGGAATTGACAATACGTCTTTTCGTCTCTTTTTTTTTTTTTTTTTAAAGATTGCTTTGTCAGACTGCTTAGAACAAAAATTAAAGAAGGTCAACAAACGGAGGGACAGCATGTTCCTCATATACATTACAATAATTATCAAAATCGTTACAACCTTTGTAAAAACGGTTTTGGTTACAAATAATAAAATACATAACATATATTAATATATGCAACAACTGCTCGAAAAGAAAAGACAAATCGGTCAATTTCCTCTTTATACCAAAAAAAAAGGTTGAACTAAATTCTCTTAAACAACAAAAAAGTTCAATTCAATTGACTGCACTGAAATGACTTGGGACTTGAAGACTGACTTGGGACTTGAAGACTGACTTGGGACTTGAAGACTGACTTGGGACTTGAAGACTGACTTGGGACTTGAAAACTGACTTGGGACTTGAAACTGACTTGGGACTTGAAAACTGACTTGGGACTTGAAAACTGACTTGGGACTTGAAAACTGACTTGGGACTTGAAAACTGACTTGGGACTTGAAAACTGACTTGGGACTTGAAAACTGACTTGTGACTTCGAAACTGAGACTTGAAACTAACTTCAAATAAAACTAACTTCAAATAAAACTAACTGAAAATTACTTCAAAATTGACTGAAACTGACTTGAAATAAAACAAACTGACTTGAAACTGACTTGAAACTTGAAACTGACTTGAAACTTGAAACTGACTGAGACTTGAAACTGACTGAGACTGGAAATTGAAACTGAAACTGTCTGACTTGAACTCTATCAAGTATCTTGAAACTGAAACTGTCTAACTTGAACTCTATCAAGTATCTTCAAACTGAACTGACTGAAATTGACTGCACTTGAACTCTATCAAGTGGAGTCTACTGAAAATGAAACTGACTTGCACTTGAACTGCTATCAAGTGAAGACTATTAATCTCTGGGGTTTGGTTGTCCCTCTTGGTTACAACCAACTGAAACTGTCTGAAAACTGAAAATGCACTTGAACTGCTATCAAGTGAAGACTATTATTCTCTTGGTTTGGTTGTCCCTCTTGGTGCAACCAACTGAAACTGTCTGAAAACTTTTTTGCAACTTATTTGCAACTAAAACTGACTTGAAACTACTTCAAGTATCTCTGTAAATCTATAAACTCTCTATAAACTCTCTTTTTCTTAATTTGCAAGTCAATTCAATTCAATAATTTGAAAAAAATTGTAAACAAAAATAAAAAATGTAAACAACATTTCACTTGAATGTACGCGAAGGTACGGTACTATTATGTTTGGTACATGAAATAAAATTATTCTATACTGACTATAATAGTGAAAATAACTCTGAAATTAACTCTATGAAA
>JAJOZX010001252.1:262500-292500 GCA_023014485.1 Bathynomus jamesi
TCCTCCATCAGTGGTAGCAAATTGCCAACAACACGGCAGGTTTTGCAATACTTCTTCAGTGTTATCCAGTACACTGCTAACAGGAAAGACGCATTCAAAGAAACCGTAAACAACGTCTTAAAGTTTTGGAACATGGCCCGCATTAAAACAATCACAAAGCTCAACTGCGAACGGAAGCTAGAGGCATTGTGGAAAGAGTGGCACTTACTCCAAAAGAGCAGAAAACGAGAAACTGACGCCGGAGGAAAACGGCAGAAGTTTTCGGACAGTGTGGACAAGCTGTGGGATATCGGAGCATCTGACGCTGTCGAAGATATAAAGAAGAATCGACTGCTGTCCGACAAGGACAAGAAAGAAGACATTGACTTCTACCTCGATCAACGTGGTCCTCGGGTGGCAACGATGAGCGGGAACGATAAAGTTTTCGCTGTAAAAAGAAAGCTACAGGAAGGAAGAAAACGTCCTCGCCAGGAGCCGCAAACCTCAAAGTGTGCATACGAAACCGGAGATGAGGCCATGGAGAATGATGATACTGGCATGTCAGGAGAGTCGGAGACAGAACTAGCGTTCCCCCTGCCGAAAGAGCCAAGTGTGTCTGTCAATCTTCCTCGCCGCATCCTTAATGCACCTGCTGTCATGGAAGTGGCTGATCGTTTCCGCATGTCCAATAATCAGGTGCGTATTGTGTATAGTATTCATCGATAGCGTCAGTTTTAAAGTGTCCCGTAACCCACATGTATTCTTGACAGTTTCCTTTCCACTTTCCATTCTCTACATAGGTAGTAAGCATTGTGGCTGCTATCACACGTTCGGCGGATCCACCAGCAGACCTCAATCAGTTCAGCATCTCGAAAGAAACGGCTCGCCGGGGAAGAGTGTCACATCGCCGTGAAGTGGCGACGGCTGTGAAGGACTCCTTCACGCCACCGAGGCACACTGTTGTCCACTGGGATGGCAAAATGGTCAAGGTCAGTTGATTAAGTTTTCATAGCTATCAATTTAGTAATGAGATTCATGAAGCATAATGTCAATTAAAAAGAGAACTGAATGTGAACAAAAATAGGTTACTTTACAACCATGAAATTGAAATATATGGCATGTGTTTCAGAACTTCCTTGGAACGGCGGAGCACCGCCAAGCAATTCTCATCTCCGGGGCTCCTCATTGCACAGAAGGAAAGTTGCTGTCAGTCCCAGCTGTTGCTGACGGCACCGGACTGTCGCAGGCGCGGGCAACCATACATGCTCTCGAAGATTGGGGATGTGAGGAGAGCGTCATCGGACTCTGCTTCGACACCACTTCCACCAACACGGGGAGGGTGCAGGGTGCAGTTGTCCGGCTGGAAAACATGCTCGGGCGACCGCTACTCCAGCTGGGATGCCGTCATCACGTCCTAGAGCTTATCGTGGGGGCAGTAGCCGTCACCCTGCTCGGAAGGACTACGGCACCAACTGATCCTTTGTTTCAGCAGTTGAAGAGAAGGTTAGTTCATTTTTTGTGCAAGGTAAAGTTAGGACACACATGATATTCCACTAGTTTATAAAACAGCAAGCCAAACCGGAACTTCAGAGTTTTCTCACACAATTTTCTTGTTTATTATTTTTGAAGATGGGACGAGCTCGATCTCTCGACCTACTGCAAGCTGCAGGTCGAGAATCTGGCGGAGAGTACGTGGCTAATAGAACTCCGGGACGCGGCGGTCAGCTTCCTGAGCACAGCTTCTGGTTTCGTCAGAGACGATTACCGGGAAGTGGCAGAGATCACGCTCCTGGTACTCGGGACACAACCACGCCGTGGCATTCACCTCATGCGCCCAGGAGCCTACCACCACGCAAGATGGATGGCTAAAGTTAGTATTTTCAAACAAAAATAATCTAGAGATAAGTTTAAATGTTATTCAAAGATAAACATTTCATTATAACGCAAACAAAGTAATTGGTAACAATAAACCTGTCTTACTTACAATGGTGCCTATTCTGTTTCAGGTCATCTACTACACAAAACTGCTGATGTTCAGTAGGCAGCTGGAGCTCGACGCCGAGCTGGTCGACAAACTGCACAGGATCGTGGTGTTCATCGCTCTTCTGTACGTACCAGCTTGGTTGGCGGCCCCTGTAGCAGCTGATGCGCCGTTGAATGACCTGGTACTATACCAGCGTTTTCTGAGGTATAGGGCAGTGGACCGCGAGGTGGCAGAAGCGTCACTGGCAGTGATGAGGCGGCACTTCTGGTATCTGAGGCCTCAGACCGTCATCTTCGCTCTATGCAGCAACAAGGTGGATGGCACTGTGAAGCAACAGATGGCAGAGAAGCTGTCCCACCTCCCTGTACCCAAAGACTTCACATACGAGAACGTCTCAGTCGACGAGATGACGCTACTCCCCGACCTGATCGACGAGTCCTCCTGGTTCTTATTTGCAGGTCTGAAGATGTATGGGTCTTCGTGGCTCACCCTGCCAACTGATAAGTGGGACGAGAACGAGGACTTTTGTCGTCTGAAGGATGTGATCTCTAATCTCCAGGTCACCAATGACGTCGCTGAAAGAGGAGTCCAACTGATACAAGACTATGCGAACACGGTCACAAAGGACGAGGCACAGCTGCAGGATCTTCTGCAAGTGGTGGAAAAGAACCGGAAAGAGCTCGGCGACTTCAAGAAGTCATCACTCGCCACGATGACATAGCACAGAGGGACAACGTTGCAGCCAGTGACGTGTGATAGTGGTCAATACAATGCAAAAGTGATTGTTTAAGTTATTGTTTCTTTCTTCCTTATTTGTCTGCTATTTGCTGATTTTTTTGAAAAGTATAGGTGATCGTGGTTTTTCCCATTATTTGGCACTATACTAGCACATTGGTATTACCTGTATACAGGCACAACTTTTAAACCGTTAGTCGTATGACATTGGAAGGCACACCAAACGACTTCTCTCATCAAGAGGATTCAGAAAACATCCCTACTTAATGATTTATCTTGATTCAGTAAAAAGTTAAAAAGTACGCATTTAAAAAAAAAAACTCGTAATTTCAAGGTCGATGCGAGACCCCTAAATATTGATCAATTTTTGTAAAAATGGTACCAATGTGCTAGTATAGTGCCAAATAATGGGAAAAACTACGATAACCTATACTTTTAAAAAAAAATTGAAAAGTGGGCCACCCTACTGTACATAACGGATAGCAACGAAAAGTTGACATAACCTAATTTATTATTAAAAAAAATATTTTCCTATGGATCCAGACTTTCGGCCCACCCTCTATATATATATATATATATATATATATATATATATATATATATATATATATATATATATGTTTATTTTTGTAACCTTTATATGTCTTGAACTCTCCTTTCATTCGTGTTCCTGAGGAATTTAAGGTTGGTTGATTTTCCGCATTTCTTTAGATATCGACTTTGGACTAGTCGAGATAGTCTGGGCTTAATATGATAATAACTGACAAAAAATTTCAGATCCCAAGCTTTGACCGTTTTTTGAGGAAACCGTTTCAAAAATCGTCAAAAAATCGTACCGAAAAATATCGCATTTTCGCAATTTTCGGCCGAAAAAATCATGCGATTTTCATAAAAAAATCCTGAAAAAAGTTACAATTTTATTCGAAAAAAAGTAAAAAAAAACATGTACAGAGTCAAATAGACACATTTAGATCCCAAGATCATCATAATTTTCACTGTAAGAGCCCTTAGAAGCAAAGGAATGCCTCATCTGGCGGCTTAGGGCTTTGGCCAGAATGTGTTTGTGCCTTGATTCGAGTCCATAAACAGTATGGGAAGCTTCAGATGTCAGCTTCACGGCCCTTTCAACACTCTGAGAATGTGAAGGCAGATCAGGCAGCTCCAGCTTGGTGCCATTCAGCAATGCTTCTTGAAGCTCCTGGTCAGAAAAGTCTTCTGTGAGAGCAGGTTCACAGGTGCCACTTTGAGAAAGGTTGATTAGTTCTGACCAGTGGGTAGCTTCAATGTTGATGGCTGTGATCTTCTTCAGCCTCTTCTTGGCTGGCTTCCCACTTCTGAAAGAATAATAATTTATTTATTTTTTATTGCAGTTTAAGATTTAATCCCTATTAGTCTCAGAATTGCTGATTTAATTTAACTTAAATTAAAAAAAAAAAAAACCCGAGTTCTATAAATCCCCATAATCGAATTTTTTTTCAGAAAGAAGGTAAGATTAATTCCATTATCAGAGGGGAGGGGGAAAATTGGGATAAGAAAATGTGAAAAAAAAATCGATTATGGGGATTTCTAGAACTCGGGCCTTTTTTTTAATTAAATAAATCCCCATAATCAAATTTTTTTTTCACATTTTTTTAAATTAATAAATGCTTACCTGATGGACAGAATTTTCTTGAGAGCAGCTTCTCTCACTTCCAAGTCATCAGACTTCATCATGGAGTACAGCAGATTCTCGGGCACCAAGGCAAAAGCATTGTACTTCAGGTTCTTGAAAGCAACACCCTGGATTTCTTCAGACTGCTGCTTGATGCTCTGAATCATGTTGAAGATGTACAGCTGCTGATTGTGGAACTTGCTGTCCCTTTTGATCTCAAACCAACTGACTGCATACACTTCCACAATGAACTTGATGGCCTGGTAAAGCTTATCCTGTAGTTCTGGAGAGTAAGCACCTCTGGTCCACAGACACATCAATCTAATTGCCAAAGTCAACCATCTTGCAGGGTTTAATGGTCCAATTTTCCAGGCAGCAAATCTTGGGTTGACTTTGCCCCTGGAAATTCGAAGCACATACTCCAAAAGAAGCCTCTGGTCGCTACTGAGATCATTCAGTGTCTCAGCAAATTCCATGTCATCCAGGGGGCCACTGAGTTTGGTGAATTCCACTTGTGGCAGATCTTGGTAGTCAATTTCACAGAGTTTTCCAAGCGGACCAATGAAAGCAGTGGGACTTTTGGTCCTGCCATCAAGATGCTTGAAAACAGCTCTGAAAGGAAGCTCATTCTGTTGGAGTGAACAGCCAATGGTGTGCAATTTCCGCTCAATTTTATTTTCCAGAGCTGTTACAAGGCCTCCCTCCCAGCCAGTTTGTATTTGTGTTGTCAAGGAGGACATCTTTCAGGGTTTGAACACTGTTAAACTCCTCCAAGACACTAGCAACTTCTTCACCAAGAAGAACTCCAGTCGCATCTTTAATTGGGATGACTCTGTGAGTAAGATATGTTCCACTTTCAGTTCCCGGCTCCCTTGTGAAAGTCAAATGATGCTCTTGTCCCTTTCCTTTCTTCAGCTTAGTCTCCCCATTTTTATCTTTAACTTCTCTGTACAGAAAGTGTCCTTGTCAACTTTCCCATCAACCCCAATACAGACTAACTTTTCCAGACCCTCATTGTGCTTTTCATCACTTTTCACTTTCATTCTAGCTTTTTCCCTGTCCATCTTCGATTTATCAACTATTATCTGTTTCACATCAAGGCCAGGCTTAAGCAGGTCCATAGCTTGTAAGTCCAGGAGGAAGGCATTAGCAAGACTTGCCCCAAGATTGGAAAACATCACCCCTGATCAGTTCCATGGCATATCTGGGGTTTTTCAAAAGCTGTAACCTCCACTTGGTGCCTCCTTGGCTTGACTCTTCAGCTTCACCACCAGATGGCTGAAATAAAAATAAAAAATAAATTACTAAAGCGAAAATGGGGAAAATAGGGGAAAAAGTAGGGAAAAATATGGGTAAAAATCGACGAAAATGGGCGGAAATAAGAATAAATTACTTAAACGAAAATGGGGGGGGGGGGGGAGTGGGAAAATAGGGGGGGAAAATGGGAAAAATTCAGGTAAAAAGTCGCAGAAAATGGGCGAAAAAAAGAATAAATTACTAGAGCGAAAATGGGCGAAAAAAGGGGGGAAGTAGGGGAAAAAAGTAGGGATAAATTTGGGTAAAAATGGGATAAGATATAAGAAAAAAAATATATTACCTCTCCTGATTCTCCTGAGCTGGATTCAAAAGAAATACCTTGTGAAGGTGTGGAGGCAAAAGTGGCCAAATCCACTTCCTGCTGCTGTTGAATCTGGCTCTGTAATCTTTCTGCTTCAGCTGCAGCCCTCTGGTCTCTCTTCACAGCAGCTTTATCCACAGATCCCAGCTGGAAAGAGCCCTTGGGTCCTATTTTGGCCCTCTGATCTCTCAAGTATTCCCTCTCCTCTACTGGAACCTGAAATATTAAAGTATATTAAATAGCGGATCTAAAATAAGAGATAAAATCCTGAAAAAAAATTGATTATTAATTTCTATTACCAGGGGGTGGGGAAGGAAGATTACAGAAGGAAAATGCGGATATTTTTCAATTACAAGCATTGAATTTCCTTCCATTTAAAAGGCATTTAATCGCACTAAGTTAGACCAGTTAAAAGTTAAAAAAATAATAGCATTACTTTCTTACTGGGAGGACAAGTGCAGATTATGTGCTGTGTTTGACAATTTTCTTTCTTGCACTTCACAGCATTGTCATCACAGGGACGAACAGGTAGCCTACAGGTGCAAGCAGAAATGTCAAAGTTTATCCAGCTTTTCCTCCAGATTCTGCTCCTGGACTGTAGAAAGAGATTTCCTGTTTATCTCTTTTGCTTTTGCTTTATCCACCAATTTCACTACATAATATTTCTCATACAGGGGCAGCCGCGGGTTCACTGCCTGCCAGATCTCAATCACATCCTTTGCTATCATTTTAGCAATATCAAAGTCTTTCAAGTCCGGGTGGCTGTTTTGGAGGAAATAACTGTACTGAATAACTTGGCGGAGGGTAGGAAGCTCTGTTTTATCCAAAGGGGAAGGCTGGCCACTGAATCTTTCCGATGTAGTCCACTTTGTCCATAATAACTATGGTCCGGAATACATCGATGCCGAATTGGAAAAATCAACGGTATTGGAAGTGATCTGTGTTATCCATCTGCGTTTATGGAATCTTGTCTCAACAAAGCAAAACGAACTTTCTATCGTGTCAATAATAACACTCGTACTTTGTCAAAAAATATTTTAGTACTTCCATTTTTCCCGGGCTTTTTAGGCATTGCTAATGTACTTAAACTTTTGGATATTAATGTAGTATTTTCATATAACAATATTGTGAAAAATATCATAGTAAAAAATAGCCCTACCAATAATTCAGGCATTATCTATAAAATTGGATGTAAACAATGTAATTCCTTTTACATAGGTCAGACGGGAAAGGATTTGCACACACGTATAAAACAGCATCAATATTCCGTTAGAACAGGACAGTTGTCCAGTGCCGTTTTTGTCGATTTGTCAGAGTTATCCCACTGTATTGATTGGAATAATGCTTCAGTTTTATTCCACTCTAGCAACATTGTTAATAGAAATATTCTTGAGTCTGCCATTATCCAACTTTCAAATAACTTCAACATAAGCAAAGGTCTTTTTCAACTCGATCCTGTTGTTTTGAATTCCTTCAAAACAGATTTAGATAAGAAGGGTAGAACACTAAATCTTTGGAAAACTTGTATGCTAATTTATTAACTTTTAATTTTAATTTTATTTTTACATACATCGAAACTTAACCAAAAAAGGCAGAGTGTTAAAACCCGGGCAGATTTCCAGTATAAATTTGTATTTTTATAATTCATTTGATCTTGTGCTAAAAATCGATATTTTTTCCTTACAAATATGTATGCCTCTGATAATCCTTTAATTTTTAATTTTTATTTTTACTTCTCCGTTTATTGCATATATATATATATATATATATATATATATATATAATATATATATATATATATATATATATATATATATATATATTTTTTTTTTCTTTTTTTTTTCTTTTTTCTTTCTGTAACCTATATATAGGCTGTCACCCTTTTATGTACTTCAGTGTTCCTGAGGATGTCATTAGACGAAAGCGCTTGAGCACCATTTTGTGTTTCCTTTCCTTCGTGGTTTTATTCATCATATAAATAAATATATATATATATATATATATATATGATGAATAAAACCACGAAGGAAAGGAAACACAAAATGGTGCTCAAGCGCTTTCGTCTAATGACATCCTCAGGAACACTGAAGTACATAAAAAGGTTAAGCCTATATATAGGTTACAGAAAGAAAAAAAGAAAAAATAAATAACATACACACACACACACACACATATATTATATATATACATACATATCTATATATACAAATACATACATACATACATACATACATATATATACAATAAACAGAGAAGTAAAAATAATACAAAAAAAAAATAAAAAATTAAAACCTTAAAGGATTACCAGTGAGGCGTACAGATTTGTAAGGAAAAATATCGATTTTTAGCACAAGATCAAATGGATTATAAAAATACAAATTTATACTGGAACTCTGTCCGGGTTTTAACACAATGCTGCCTATGGTCAGGTTTCGATATATATAAAAAAATAAAATGCAAATTAAAAGTTAATAAAGTAGAAGACAAGTTTACCAAAGATTTAATGTTTTACCCTTCTTATCTAAATCTGTTTTAAAGGAATTCAACATAACAGGATCGAGTTGAAAAAGACCTTTGCTTATGTTGAAGTTATTTGAAAGTTGGATAATGGCAGACTCAAGAATATTTCTATTAACAATGTTGCTTGAATGGAATAAAACTGAAGCATTATTCCAATCAATACAGTGGGCTAACTCTGACAAATGGACAAAAAGGGCACTGGACAACTGTCCTGTTCTAACGGAATATTGATGCTGTTTTATACGTGTGTGCAAATCCTTTCCCGTTGACCTATGTAAAAGGAATCACATTGTTTACAACCAATTTTATAGATAATGCCTGAATTATTGGTAGGGCTATTTTTTACTATGATATTTTTCACAATATTGTTATATGAAAATACTACATTAATATCCAAAAGTTCAAGTACATTAGCAATGCCTAAAAAGCCCGGGAAAAATGGAAGTACTAAAATATTTTTTGACAAAGTACGAGTGTTAATATTGACACGATAGAAAGTTCGTTTTGCCTTGTTGAGACAAGATTCCATAAACGCAGATGGATAACACAAATCACTTCCAATACCGTTGATTTTTCCAATTCGGCATCGATGTATTCCGGACTGGCGATCCTAAGGGCGCGGAGAAACATGATGAAAATATGGCCTTCTTAGTGGGGGTATCATGTCCCGAGTAAAAGTGTACGTAGGACAAATTGTTTGTCGTTTTCTGATAGATACTAAACTTAAAACCTGGGCTTTCCCTATGTACCCGCACATCCAAAAATGGGATTGAATTGTCTTGCTCAACTTCTAAAGTAAACTTAATGGAGGGGACTTGATCATTTAACTGAAGGAGGAAGCTATCCAGGTCACGATTCATGGGCCAGATACACAAAATATCGTCGACGTACCGCAACCAAGGGATGCCAACCCCCAGGATTCTCGGAATATAGGTAATTTCGAAAAACTCCATATAAATATTGGAGAGGAGGGGCGATAAGGGGTTGCCCATAGCCATCCCAAAAACTTGTTGATAATACTCGTTATTGAAAGTGGATTTACAGTCTTTGATGCAAAGCTTAATGAGTTCCAAAACAATGTGTGAAGGTAGTGGCAGGTCATACTTATGTAATTCTTGGGAGAGAAAGTCAAGCATATCGTCAATCGGCACTTTTGTAAACAATGAACAAACATCAAAACTAATCAATTTATCGTTAGTTTCAGTACGTGCATTATTCAATTTTTCCGTAAGATCCATGGAATTTTTTACATGTGAATCAGAGATAGTTCCGAGAATGGGGGACAAGACTTTGACAAGCCATTTGGAGAGTTTATAAGTAATAGAGCCCACCGAGCTAATAATAGGGCGCATAGGGTTACCAGGTTTGTAAGTTTTAAGACCGTAAAGGTAGGGCAGAGCAGGTGAAGTGGACATGAAAAGCGGAATTAAGTTCTTATGATCTTTGAGAAGGCGTTTCAAGCCACTATTAAATGATTTGATGACGTCATCCTGCGGGTTCTTCCTAAGTTTGGTGTATGTGGCGGGGTCCTGGAGAAGCTCGTTCATCTTTCCGATGTAGTCCACTTTGTCCATAATAACTATGGTGTTAGCCTTGTCTGCTTTAGTAATATGGAGCTCCCCATCTTTTTTTAATTGTGAGAGGCTATTGCGAAAACGTTTAGGAAAGTTATCTTCGTAATTACCATTCGCCGCACTATAAACGAGGCCTTTAACTATGTTAAACAAATACTGAGGGAGATTACACTGTTTTTCAAAACACGCGAGACTGTAACAAATTTGTAAAGCCGAAGGTTTTTTAACAATAAAAAAGGACATACCATATCCAAGGGCACTTTTAGCATCGTCACTAATGTTTTTCGAAGAAAGGTTCAAAACACACTTTGAGCTTGCTTTTTTACTCCACTGACTATCTCGAATGAGATAGTAAAATTCAGGCATTATCTATAAAATTGGTTGTAAACAATGTGATTCCTTTTACATAGGTCAGACGGGAAAGGATTTGCACACACGTATAAAACAGCATCAATATTCCGTTAGAACAGGACAGTTGTCCAGTGCCCTTTTTGTCCATTTGTCAGAGTTAGCCCACTGTATTGATTGGAATAATGCTTCAGTTTTATTCCATTCAAGCAACATTGTTAATAGAAATATTCTTGAGTCTGCCATTATCCAACTTTCAAATAACTTCAACATAAGCAAAGGTCTTTTTCAACTCGATCCTGTTATGTTGAATTCCTTTAAAACAGATTTAGAAAAGAAGGGTAAAACATTAAATCTTTGGTAAACTTGTCTTCTACTTTATTAACTTTTAATTTGCATTTTATTTTTTATATATATCGAAACCTGACCATAGGCAGCATTGTGTTAAAACCCGGACAGAGTTCCAGTATAAATTTGTATTTTTATAATCCATTTGATCTTGTGCTAAAAATCGATATTTTTCCTTACAAATCTGTACGCCTCACTGGTAATCCTTTAAGGTTTTAATTTTTAATTTTTTTTTTTTTATTATTTTTACTTCTCTGTTTATTGTATATATATGTATGTATGTATTTGTATATATAGATATGTATGTATATATATATATATATATATATATATATATATATATATATATATATATATATATAATATATATATATATATGTATATATATAATATGTATATATATATGTATATATATATAGTATATATATATATGTAATATATATATGTATAGTATATATATATATATATATATATATATATATATATATAATATATATATATATATATATATATATATATATATAATATATATATATATGTGTGTGTGTATGTATGTTATTTATTTTTCTTTTTTCTTTCTGTAACCTATATATAGGCTTAACCTTTTTATGTACTTCAGTGTTCCTGAGGATGTCATTAGACGAAAGCGCTTGAGCACCATTTTGTGTTTCCTTTCCTTCGTGGTTTTATTCATTGTAAATATTTTTCACGTGTTACCTTCGTGAAATAATTTTCATATATATATATATATATAATACCAGCTATGAGGATAATAAATATATTACTTTTTATATGTTTTTTAATAAAGAATTTTCTCCTGAATCTAAATATTTAATTATTTTTATTAAAAATTGAAAAACAAAAAAGTTACAGATGTTTAAATTATAATTATTATTTTCGAGACTTCATATGCGATATTTTCTAATATTTTAACCGACTTTTTTGAGATACTTATGTTTAGTGTTGATATTGAAGCATAAATGTTGTAATTATTAGTTAATTCAAAAAATTTACAAATTCCATGGTTAAATGACACTTTATCTAAGATGTTCAAATTGTCGTTAGAAAAGAACAAACGTCGCAGAGTTATAAGATGTTAGATAAGGTTAGAGCAAAACTGTAGTCTTGCCTAATTAGAACTCAACGAAATGGCTAGGATAAGCTAGGCACTAAACATAAGTATCTCAAAACAATCGGTTAAAAGGCAGGCCAGGCCATAAAAAAAAATATTAGAAAATATCGCACATGAAGTCTCGAAAATAATAATTCTAATTTAAACATCTGTAACGTTTTTGTTCTTCAGTTTTTAATAAAAATAATTACATATTTAGATTCCGGAGAAAATTCTTTATTAAAAAACATATAAACAGTAATATATTTATTATCCTCATAGCTGGTATTATCGAACAAAGTGGGTATACATTTCTTTGGGACACGCTGTATATATAAATACCGTAAATAAATTATATACAGTATATACACACACATATATATAAATATATATAATATATATATATATATCTATATATATATATATATAGAAACGACGTAAGTATAGAGGAGTGTTCTGCACACGAGGAAGAGAAATAACGAACAAATGCCCTCTCAAGGCATTGGTTCTGCCCTATGTAGGAGAATTACGACTTCTGACTGATCGAGGCCCGTGGTGTAGTGGTAGCATATCTGACCGGCAATCGGAAGATCCTGGGTTCGATTCCCGGGCGGTCACCTCATTTTTCATTTGTTCGTTATTTCCCTTCCTCGTGTGCAGAACACTCCTCTATACTTACGTCGTTTCTATACATTAATATACTGCGTGGTCATTGCAGTTAAATGTACATATTCACGATTTGCGAGGGTGCCCTCTCAAGGCATTGGTTTCTGCCCTATGTAGGAGAATTACGACTTCTGACTGACCGAGGCCCGTGGTGTAGTGGTAGCATATCTGACCGGCAATCGGAAGATCCTGGATTCGATTCCCAGGCGGTCACCTCATTTTCATTTGTTCGTTATTTCTCTTCCTCGTGTGCAGAACATCCTCTATACTTACGTCGTTTCTATACATTAATATACTGCGTGGTCATTGCAGTTAAATGTACATATTCACGATTTGCGAGGGTGCCCTCTCAAGGCATTGGTTTCTGCCCTATATTATATATATATATATATATATATATTATATATATATATATAATATATATATTATATATATATATATGTTATAATTTTTCAGACCAACAAAGACCCTGGGATCCACTCATTGCTGGTCCACCTAACTGTGTTCGTAACTGTGCATTGTGTATGTCCTCCGTGGTGGCGGAGGGGACCTACAATTTTACGTGAGTTCCGAACCACAAGAACATAAGAAATTTATGTAAAAACTACCTGTACATTGGCAACGACCAATTTTTACAAAACTAAATAATTATTATTTTAAAACTAATTAATTATCGATTTAAAACTAAAGATAGAATCTTTGGATCCAGAGGATCAAGTCATAATAGACTACTATCCACAAATATGTTACACTCTATATCTATTTATAACCGACATGCAAATATATCAGATCCAAAGAATCCAGTCAATTTCATTACGGTATCCATCAATACTAGTACCTTGCCAACCAAAAATAAGTCACGGTCCATATCGATTGCGGACCAAGTCAAAATTTACCACCATATACTGTACATTACAATATATATACTGAGGAGGAAAAGTGTAGGTGTGGCTGTAAAGACTGCACAGTAGTGTAGAATGTGTGTGCATCCATTTTGGGTCTCCCATTTAAAGGTGTCTGTGGGGCAAGTGAAGATCATGAGTTTTTCAATACCTCACAGTACTATGGGGGGCACCGCTCGGCAGAGGAATATCTTTAAATGGGGTGTGTAAGGACAGAAAGTATCCCCTAACTCAAGGTGCTGCCTCCCTATATCCCACAACACTTGTGTTGAGCTGTGGGATCTATCACCACAAAGCTTTAATTTTACTACCTTAAACTATACCCAATCTATCAACATATGCGTCTAATCGATTTTTAAACATGTTTATAGACGTGATACTAATTACTTCTACCGGCAAACTATTCCAGCTATTTACTATTCTATGCGTAAAAAAGTTTTTGGCAACTGCTGTCTCGAACCTTCTACTTGTCAACTTACAACCGTTATTTCTTGTCCTATTATATTGAGATATTTCGAAAAAGCTATCTCTATCTACGTTATCGAACCCATTCATAATTTTGAAAACCTGGATTAGATCACCCCTTAGACTCCTAGTCTCGAGTGTAGTCAATTTTAACTCCTTAAGCCTATCCTCGTACGACTTTGACCTAAGCGACGGAATCATCTTAGTTGCTCGTCTTTGAACTCTTTCGATTTTGTCTATATCTTTGCGCATATGCGGATTCGAAAATTGGACCGCGTACTCCAAATGGGGTCTAACTAATGATTTATAAAGAGGAACTATAATATCGCGCGATTTGTACTCAAAATTCCGAGCTATAAAACCTAACACTTTGTTCGCCTTATTGACAGCTGCTGTACTTTGTTTCGCTACTTTTAAATCACCAGTGACTATAACTCCTAAATCTTTTTCCTGCTCTACGCATGTTAAATCTTTCCCTGACATACTATCTGCAAAATTACCGTTACGCGAACCTATATGCAAAATTTTGCACTTATCGACGTTAAATCTCATTTGCCATATCCGCAAACTCTGAAACTGTACTGACTAGGCCGACATCTAAATCGTTAATATATATAAGAAAAAGCAAGGGGCCCAATACAGAACCCTGAGGAACGCCACTCGCTACATTAGCCCAACACGACTCGGCTCCATCAACGAACACCCTCTGCTTCCTACCTCGCAACCACTCTTCTATCCAATTTATTACTACCCCCCTGATTCCGTGAGCCTTATTTTTTTCAATGAGTCTTTTGTGCGGCACGGTGTCAAACGCTTTTTGAAAATCTAAATGCACTACATCAACCGCCCGATGTCTATCGTAAACGTCAACCACGCTTTGGAAAAATTCTAAAAGATTAGTTAAGCAAGATTTGTTTCGCCTAAAACCGTGCTGCGTATTTCTAACTAGTTTATGTAGTTCTAAGTGTTCGACCATACAATCCCTAATTATTCATTCCAGTAGCTTACCTACAACAGACGTTAAACTGATTGGCCTATAATTTCCCGCCGCACCTTTATCGCCTCTCTTAAAGATAGGTGTTACGTTTGCTAACTTGAAATTATCTGGTACGCACCCCTCAGAAATATATATATACATACAGTGCGTTCGAAAAGTCTCTCCGCAGTCAACGTGCTATAGCCAGTATGTGCGCGCTAAGCCGGTTTCAGCCTGTTTAAACTCGATCGTGTCAGTACTGTGACAGTGTTGGGATCGTAGCAATAGTGTGTGTCGATAGCCTGGTAAAAAATTCATGAAACACTATTCATGAAACACCATTGCACGACCAGAAAATCGGCGTTTGGGTTGCAATATCAAGAAAGCAAATTGTCGGTCCCATTTTCTTTGAGAACACGATAAATGCTGAACGATACTGTTCAGAAATTCTGTATCCATTTATCCATTTGGTTCAGATGCTCCTTGAATATTACAGCAATGCTTTTCTACTTTTCTTCGAGCTAAACTCTTCAATTAATTGAGAATAATCTAATGAATTTGTTATATCGTTTTCTATTGATAACATAGCTAATGATTGCAATCTCGCTTGAGACATGGTGGAACGCAAATATGTTTTAATAAGTTTGAGACGCGAGAAACTTCTTTCAGCCGAAGCAACAGTAACTGGGATGGTTAATACTATTCGAAGTGCAACATAAACATTAGGATAAATCTCACTTAGTTGTTTTTGCACTATATAAAAAAGGGCATTTCCGAGATCTGTTTTCTCCGGTATAAACCCGCAAAGTACTTTAAGTTCTTCATAGAGTTCTAAATCATTAACATCACTTGAACAGAACGCGCAAAACGGCTTGAGCGAGGCCCCCTTTGGCGCGAGGCCCTAGGCGATGGCCTAGTTCGCCTATAGCTAAATCCGGGCCTGTGTATATATATATATATATATATATATATATATATATATATATATATATATATAAAACACTAAATGTATATTAACATCAAATCTGCTCGTCCAACTTCTTTCCACGCATTGTGTTCAACCTCTCTACGAAACAATTAATAGCAACAGAAATACAGGCTGTGTCGCTGGGTTTAAAATTCGTTATTGGAATAGACCGGAGGAGCTACGCGGAGCACGTAACGAAGAACTACAAATGGAATGACAGCGACTTGGGTAAAGGTTTCAAACAAGGTATCCTGTCGTATTGCATTGCCCAAGCGGGCAAAAAGCAATGTGCTATACCCAAGAGATTCAGGGAGGCATTGAGCAATTTCGGGAAATGCCGGGATATGGCCGCCGTAATACACTTTTATTCGAATTTGATCCTATTTATACATCTTGGAATGGGATTTTTTTGCCCTAAAATACACCGATTCTAATTCAATTAAGTCTTTGAGCCACCCTCGATTGGCCACAAATCCAATATGGTCGCCATAATATTCTTCAATTCCAATTTGATCCTATTTATACATCTTGGAATGGGATTTTTTTCCTAAAATACATCGATTCAAGTTTAATGCTGGAACTACACACAAATCGGTTCATTTTCAACTAAAATGAGCTCAGTCATAAGTCCAGTATGGCCGCTAAAGGCTAAATTGATATCCAGAAGTCCTTAAACTGAACACTGCTTAATTCTTTTTTCTGAAACCATGTTGGTCTCTCCGAAAATGAGGTTTTATGAGCTGCACAATAGCACTGGAGACAGGGAATCAATAATATTCAACATGACGATACTGTCCTAAGATTCCTTTTATGTCAATAAAAAGTCAAGGATTATTCATTCAAATCCAAATCACTGTCTGTCTGGGATTCTAATGAATGAACTTCATTTAAACTATCTGAGGAGGCCGAACTCTGCTTCTGTTGAATGTCGCTGTCCGAATACTCGTCCTCTGCCAGGAATTCGTCTCCTACTGTTATTTTTTTTTTTATTGGGTTCAGAATCCCAGCTGAGCCCTGAACGGCCAAGCTCTGAAGGGCCAGTTTAACCTACAGCCCAAGTTAACCTAGACTAAAACTTACGGACTTGGATGTCCTATTAGGTCGTACCTCAGGGTTGCTGACTCGATGTGGGTCTACCTTAGGCCTCAGTTGCATAAAATTAAGATAAAAAACAAAAGGGGCACTATTTATGGTCTTCTTTCTAAACCTTGCAACAACACAACCTGCACCATTGCACGATGCAACAATCTTGTATCTAAACAACCAAATTGAATTGCAAGAGAGCTCTCTATAAGACCACGCCCTGTAAGTGCCGCATTCAACAAACGAGTAGGAAGGACGCGCAGTGGTCCAAAAAAAATGATGCCACAAGAGTGCCCAAACAATGATGCCACAAGAGCCCAAAAATGCTAGCTCTAAATTAAGTGAATTTTTCACTAACCTTACAATTATGAGATGGATATATATATATACCTTAACTTAATATATACAAGCAATGCTGCATCAATCAGCTTAGTCATCATATCGCTTTGGGACAACAATGGCTCTTCCTCTTCTAGGTTTTCTAACACTCACCACCAAAGAGGCATTGTTGTCATTACCTTCTGCAAATTTAGCCAAGCCTTCTCCATGAGGTTGTAACTCAAATGTTTCATCTTGACTATCCGTGTTTTTACTGATTTCTAAAGCATAGAGTTTTTGTATAGGTCTCTTTAATTTTCCTCCTGAAGTCTTTACCAGTGCAGACTTAACTAAATTGTCTTTGTCAACAAACAACTCTTCAATTATGCCAAGCTTCCAGCATTGCCTTGGTCTTTCATCTCCAATCATTACCACTTCTCCCACCTTGATACAATTTGCATTGGAGCCCTTTACATTGCCTGATGGGTAATAATTGAGTTCTGGCAAGTATTCCATCTGCCACCTCTTCCATAACTGATCTTGTAGCTCTCTTCAAGGTACTTGAACCTTCTGGTTAACTCTTCTTGAGTGCTATGGATAGGCTGTAACTGCAGAGATGGGCACGATCTTGATCTTCAAGATCAGATCGTGATCTTGAAGATCAAGATCGTGATCTGATCTTGATCTTGAAGATCACTTTTATTATGGTGATCTTGATCTTGATCTAAGATCACTTTATTTCTTGTGATCTTGAAGATCACTTTAGACTTCAAGATCACTTTTAATTTCAGATTCTTAAATATGCCGCTATGCGAATGTCATTTGTTTTTTGTCCAAGCGACATCTGGTGGCAACTTTGTTCAACACCGACTGTTTATGTTTTCTGTTAGTTGGGTGACTTGCGTCATGCGTGGGCTCATGGAAGGTGTAGTTGCTGTGGAATTTAGGCTCGTAAAAAGTGTAATTTACTGTGCAATTATGTTAAAAGTGTTCTATTAATATATTATTATATATAGGCATAAAATATAGCCTATAGGTCCGTATTCATAATAAATTAATTCTAAACATATTTTATTTACAGATTGAATTTTTTAATAATGAGTGCAATTTTACAACTTCAACAGGCTCCCAAGGGAACCAAATATTCTAGGTTGTCACCAGAACAGTATTCAATATATTTAGATAACAATGTTGGTAATAAGGATCAATCTGTGCTATTGAACGGAAAATATTTTCAAATTGTCGAAAAAACTGGAAACAGTATCAAAGTTATTTGTAGGCAGTGTACAAAGAAAACTACAATTCTGTCTGCTGGCCTCGACTCAACAAGCAATCTTCTGAGGCACCTCAGGGTTAGTACTACTTAGTAACTAAGTAGTAAGTAGCAACATTAACATAATGGTTCAAGTCATATTTTAAGTGACTGGTGCCATACAAGACTAATGCTACATTTACATAGACGTCCATTTGAATATATTGTGCACTTCAGATATTAATAGATTATGGACTAGTAACTACATTAAAAACTGCCGATATCCAACTATAATAAAACGCCAGGTGTATCTGTCTTTCTCTCTGTCTGATCCATGTCTGTAATTTCTCCTATTTAGTTACTGAAGGACGAAATTCGGCTTTCAATTTAACATAGGATAAAAATGCACTGATCATGGTGAAAATAATTTTAGTTAAAGATAACAAAATTTTAGAATCTTGTTAAGTATTAATTTCAACTAGAAGTTTGATACTCTGATAAATATTATACAGGGTGTTCAAGAAGTCTCTCCGCATGATAATAATTTATTTTCTTGTGCAGAAACTACATTCGGATCTTTTGGGTGAATATGAATCGGAGAAGAAATCTCGCAAGCGTCCAGCTAAAGAAGAAGATGCCAGCGGCAGCAATGCTGGCCCTGCCAAAATTGCCAAGCAGTCAACACTAAGCATGTTCCACATTTCCAAGCAAAAACCAGGACCACCAATATGCAAGGATATCCTTGAAAAGAAGATTCTCTCGCTTGTGGCTAATGGGCTCCTACCATTGAGCCTAGTTGAACTACATGAATTTAAGGATCTTCTTTCATGTTAGTATAACTCAAATATTTTGCTATTTTTTCCATAGCTAATATCTGATTAAAATAATTAATCATATTATTTGTATGAACATTAGACTATCGCTAGCCTAGCTAAATATTTTGATATTTTTTCCATAGCTAATCTATTGTATTTGTTTTAATTTTTAAATATTTTTTTCAGACGTCAACCCGGCTGTTCAGGTGCCATCTAGACGCACCCTGGCTAGATCTCTTGCAACAACAACCAGTACAATGAAGGAAGACATACAAGCAAAACTGGCAGCAGTTGACCATGTGTGTGTTACATGCGACATATGGTCAACTAATCACCGCAGTTTCATGGGAGTCACTGCGCATTGGGTATGCTATTGATTTAGTGTATTATTTTTATATAATTGATAAATTGACCATTGGTGATAGACTGATAGTCTGATAGACTTATAGTATAATCTTTTCAATTATTCGACATGTGTTCCTCATTCATTAATTTGGTGAGTCTTCATTTTGCTGTGATTCACAGTAATTTCACACTAATTCACTGATTCTGTCATCTGTCATTGTGTCTGATTCACAGCAAAATGTGGAAGAGTCCATATTCACAGGCTGTGAATATGGACTCTTCCACATTTTGCTCTTATGGGATGGGTCACTGATGTGGTGGTATGGTAGGCGACTCATCGCTGAATTGCCTCCTTTATATCACATAGTTCTTCTCTTCAATGTTTGGTGGCGCAGTTTAGCTGGTGCGTGTCTAACCAATATTATTAAATTAAGCTTAAAAAAATGTTCATACAAACATTGATTTTATATTCTTACATTACAGATCAATGATGACTTGTCGCGAGGATCAGCTGCACTGGCATGCCGAAGATTTCGTGGAACACATAGCTTTGATAAAATTGCTGGAATATTGGACAGGATCAACTCGGAGCATGGTTTATCTTATAGAAAAGTTGTATCTACAGTCACCGACAATGCATCGAACATGGTGAAATGCTTTAAAGAGTTCGGTGTTCGTGTTCAGAATCGTACTGACGACATTGATGAAGATGATGCAGATGAAGATGATGATGAAAAAGATTCAGATGAAGAGGTTATCATCAGCAACTTTCCTGAACATTCAGGAGAGCATGGAGAGGAGTCAGTGAAACTATCATCCCATATTCGATGTGCCTCCCACACATTGAACTTGGTAGCAACAACTGATGCAGATAAAGGACTGAATTCACCTGGACTAAAGAAGATAAAGCATTCTGCAATGGGAAAATGTTCGGCGCTGTGGAATGCTGCTGGTAAACCCAAGTCAGCAGAAAAAATACAGGAAATAACTGGCGTCCAATTTAGGTACCCATGCGTCACCCGATGGAACTCAATGTACGACTCATTAAGCCAAATATATAAACATAAGAACGACGTGAATGTAGCTCTTGAAGAACTGAATCTACCCATCCTCAAAGACAATGAATTGGAATTTATTTCAGAATATTTGTCTGTTCTAAAACCAATTGCAGCAGCCCTCAACAAATTACAGGCAGAGAAAGAATGCTACTACGGTTGTCTTCTTCCAACAGTCCTAGTGACTCAAGATGCCCTCGCAAGATTGGAGCCTATCCAACCAAACGACCTGCGCTTGAGACACTGCATGCCATTACTGGCAGCAGTCGTCTCTGGCTTCAATGCCAGATTTGGTCATTTTTTGTCGTTGAGCCCCGAGGTAACTGATGCCGTTTTGGCCTCAGTATCTCATCCGTATTTCAAACTTAGATGGATATCATTGTTGCAAGGGCCTAATTTCGGCGATCATGAAGCAATCAAGTCTCAAGTAAAAGACAAGCTGCAAATGGCTGTAAGAAATTGTAATTCTGACAGCAGTGGTAATAGTTCGGTGAACTCAGACTCATCATCTGAAGACGATTTCTTCAGAACTATGGACGGCTCATTCTCTGCTCCTAACAACAAGGAAGACTTGGAAGTCCTCAATTATTTGCAGGACACCAGTAAGGCACTCGACTCTTTAGATAGGTATCCTGCTATAAAGAAGATCTTCAAGAGGTATAACACCACGCTACCTTCCTCTGCACCAGTGGAACGGTTGTTTTCGTTTGCTGGCATGGTTCATAGCCCCAAACGAAGTCGTCTCTCGGATGGTAACTTTGAACAATTGGTTTTGCTGAAAGCAAATGTTTACAGCGGTTGAACATTAAATTAACACTCTTAACTTGCGGTTTTTACCCTTATATTGTCAGTAATTGCGTACTGCAGTAAAACTGTAAAATTAAATTCTATGTAAAAAATGTTTACTTATATATGCTGACCATTCATTGATATGGGTTATGGACCTGGTGAAATGAGAATTGAGAAAAATAGAACTAAAAACTATATGTAGGTCATTTAATAGTTTTTTCTTTGCTGATAAGTTATGATAATACTAAGTTTTAAGTTTACCACCTGAAAAACTGAAAGGGGAATCGTCAATCCCCGTGGTTTAGATCAGGTGACATGGGTAGGATGCGATGCTTGTATTGCCTCAGCCCTCAGGGGAGTATTAGGAGTGAATAATTCAGTGCTGGACTTACCTATATGCTAAATAAGCTATAGCTTAGGGCCACACACCCTCGGGGGCCTCATTTTTTTAAATATATTTTTATTTTATCATTAGTTTTTATTCTTTAACACTAATTCATCAAAAATTATATATATATATATATATATTATTTTTTCTTTATCATTAACATTAATATAAAAAATAATAATTATAGTAATAATGACATTATTTAAAAAATTTTTACCGAATTTTTTTAGAGAAGGGCCTCAAATTTCATATAGCTTAGGGCCTCAGCAGGTGAAAGTCCGGCCCTGGCGAGTGATACTTTTCAGGAGTGATTAACAAAATAATTTGTTTTTGTTTACTCTACAAGAGTACAACTTTTTTCAATTCATATAAAAGTGATCTTAAAAAGTGATCTTGAAAAGTGATCTTCAAGATCACGATCTTGATCTTGATCTTCAAGATCACATTTTTCTGGTGATCTGATCTTGATCTTCAAGATCACATTTTTCTGGTGATCTGATCTTGATCTTCAAGATCACCAAAGTTGGTGATCTTGCCCATCTCTGGCTGTAAGTCTTCTGGCAAACTGGGGCTTGATGTTAATCGTTTACCACCGAGAAAATGATTTAGTGTCAATGACTCTGCATCCTGTATACTGTTATAAACAAAGGTGATAACTGATAGGCCTACTGTTCACCATTGCTTCTACTTCACACAAAACAGTGCAGAATTCTTCTTTGCTCAAATGAGCATTAGCTAAAAGTTTCTTTAATGAACACTTTACACTTCTCACTTGCCTTTCCCAAAATCCTCCCCACCATGGTGCTCTCTCAACAATACACTCCCACTGTACCCTATGGTGTGAAAAGTAGGATTGGAATCCCTCCTCTTTTAGCAAGGACGAAACTTCTTAGAGTTCCTTTGTAGCCCTTTTGAAGGTGTTTGCATTATTCGATATGATTTTATTTGGGAAACCCCTTCTGTTCACAAACCTTTCAAAGGCCAAAAGAAATACATCACTACTTAAGTTGCTTACCAACTCCAAATGGATTGCGCTGGTGGTAGCACACTTGAAAAGACATATATAACCTTTGTTAGACTCCCCTTGCTCATACACATAGACTGGACCTGTGAAGTTTACTTCCACTACATCAAATGGGGTAGGACAGACACACCGTTCTTTTGGAAGTGGAGCCACCTTTTCATAATAAGGCTTTGCATTACAACGCTTGCAAACCACACATTTATGCAAGACCGTTTTTACTACTTGTCTTTGGGGGGCACAAAGTGCCCCCCAAGAAGGTAGCGAAATTGGATGTCTTTTCTCCTCTGAAAGCCCAGAAAACTGTAGTCTACCTCCTACTCTCAATAAATCCTGATCCAAAAACACATCCAAACCCTTGAGAGCAGAATGTGTTGGTAGAACCTGTAATGGACTGCTGGTGAGCAATTCCCTCTCTTCACCAAATTTTTCCTTCTGCACATATACCACCCAGTATTGCCTGGCTTGCTGAAACTCCTTATTGTTCGGAATTCCTTCTCTTCTTGTTTCTCCCTTAATGCTGTCACTCTTAACAACCTTTTCAGACTGCTAATGTCCTCAAGCCTCAATATGGGGTCCTGCTGCATAACTTGACAACTGTTCACAGTGCATTTTCTCATTTCACTCACCCATTCTTCTTGAGCCTGGCATCCTCCTACAATAGGCTGATTAGGCCAGTTTTCGCTTCCAAGTTTTAGCCACTCTGGCCCATTCCACCACAAACTTGACTGTGCAAGATCATTCACTGAAATTCCTCGTGTTGGTAAATCAGCTGGGTTTTTTTGGGGTGCCTGGACAATGCTTCCATTGCTTTGGATCTGTGTGTACTTGAAGTTCCTCCACCCTATTGGCAACAAATGGTTTCCATTTCCTTGCCTGGCTTCTTAACCAGTGCCAAACTATAATGGAGTCTGTCTAATAATAGCTTGGAATTTCATAAAGGGCCAAAGATTTTTGCACTGTAACTGCAAGCCGACTAGTAATAACTGCACCCATCAATTCCAACCTTGGAATAGAAAGCCTTTTCAAAGGTGTTACTCTGCTCTTTGCAGCAACCAACCTGCAACTTACTTCCTCTTTGAATGTGCCTCTTATATAAATACAAGTTGCATAGGCTTCCTCACTTGCATCACAAAAGATGTGCAGCTCCAAATTGTCTGGACTATTGTTCAACTCTCCAAAGTACCATCTTGGGATTTCAATGTCTCCAAGATGTGCCTATTCTTTGAACCAATATTTCCACCTTACCACAAGATGATCAGGTAACTCTTGGTCCCAACCAAGTCCAATTTCCAGAGGCTCTGAAACCAAATTTTTTACTTTATCACAAATGGAGTCAGGAATCCAAGAGGATCAAAGACCTTCGAAGTCAAACTAAGAGCTGTACGTTTTGTCCACCTTGTCTCATTCTCAGCCAGCTCTACTAAAGATTTCCCATTGAAGGTAAACAAATCCTCTCCTTGCTGCCAAAAAATGCCTAGCACCTTTGTGTCTATTGTCCACAACTCCTTAATACCAGAATCCTCAATACTTTCTGCTGCATCAGGTCCTACACAGGACTGACTAATAAACTGTTGTATCTGAGAGTGATTGGTCTGCCATTTTCTAAGCTCCATGCCAGCCTCCCTCATTATAGCTCTAGCCTCCATGAATATCTGTTTAGCCATTTCTGTATTATCCACGGAACACAGCAAATCATCAACATAAAAAATTTTCCTTATGTGTTCAATAGTGTTAGGATAGACTTCAGAATATTTCTTAAAATGGTACTGCATAGTAGCTGCCAACAGAAATGGACTAGAGCTGAGGCCAAACAACACTGACTTAATTCTATATGCTTGAACCTTAGGTTCATTTTCCAACAAGTCTTTCGTATCCACCCACAGATACCTTACTGCATCTCTGTCCTCTGGTTTTAACTTTATCCGCAAAAAGGCTTGCTTCACATCTGCAGTCAATGCTACTCTACCAAACCTGAATCTCAGTAACAAGGAAAATAAATCTGCATTTGAATTTGGCCCAGCATCCAAACAGTCATTCAAGGACACACCACCTTTATCCTTGGCTGAGCCATCAAAAACTACCCTCAGTTTGGTGGTAGTTTTGTCTCGCCGTACCACTGCATGGTGTGGCAGATAATGTGCCTCCTGGCTCACCAGCTCACCTTGCACCCTTTCAGCATAGCCCTCCTTTACATAGCTTAGGATGGCTTCATTGTATTCAATTAACAACTCCTCATTTTTTCTTAGCCTGTGCAATGAAGTCTCCAACCTCCTATTAGCTAGCTGAAGGTTTGAACTGGGTTTGCAAGAATCCTTCCAAGGGAGGCGAACTTCATAGCAACCATCTCTAAACCCAATCCCTCTTTCAAATTGCTCTAAAACATCACTGTTCACTGTACTTGCCTGCTTCTCCTGTTTGTCCTTTATGCCAATGGATTCAAGTTCCCAAAAGACTTTCAAATGCCTTTCCAAACCATGGCTGTTCTCCTCAATCTTAACAAAAAGAGCTTTAACCTTACCTTCAATAGCTACCTGACCTCGAGATGTGCCGACAATACAGGGTGTCCATAAATGTTTGCCCTGAAAACAGTATGCTCTCATGTTTTAATGACGAATCTTACATCCGTTTTCTTCTTATAGGTGATCTCGTACACGCATAGAGTTTCTGTGCTGGTGTGTTTCGTCTACCGCATTCGCCGCTAGGAGCGCTAGCTGTTCAGTTAAGATGGCGTCTATGACAGAGAAGGCACAATGTGTTGTGTGGCTTGCAGAAACAAAATCTCCTGTCAGTGTTCAGCGAAGGTTCAGAACAAAGTATGGAAAGAATCCACCTGATGTGAAGTTAATTAAGTCGTGGATGAAAAAATTCTTGGAAACTGGAAACGTGGAAAAGGGAAAGAACAGTGGTAGACCATTAGTTTCCGATGGGACCGTGGAAAACATTCAAACTGCTTTCACACGGTCACCAAGGAAATCGGTGAGACAAGCTTCATGCCAACTAAAGATACCGAAGTCTACGGTGCACAAGGTGTTACACAAACGTTTGAAGTTACACGCCTACAAGGTACAAATTGTTCAAGAACTGAAGCCTGATGACCGTCCAAACCGTGAACAATTCGCTATTGACATTTTGAACAGCATTGACGAGGATAATGACTTCTTATTACGTGTCTGCTTTTCAGACGAGGCTACGTTTCATCTTAGTGGTAGAGTCAACAGACACAATGTGCGTATTTGGGGATCGGAAAACCCACGTGCCGTAAGGGAGCATATTCGGGGCAGTCCGAAGATCAATGTCTGGTGTGGACTAATGCATGACCAGATAATTGGTCCTTTCTTCGCTGAGAACACTGTTTCCGCAACTGTGTACCTGGATATGCTCACCAATTACGCCATCCCCCAGCTGCAGGACAGGCAGCCAACTATCATCTTCCAAGATGGGGCACCCGCTCACTGGGCGCATGTTGTTCGTGAAGCTCTCGACGCAACATTTCCAAATCGATGGATTGGCAGGAACGGGCCAATCCCATGGCCCCCAAGATCACCAGACATTACCCCGCTGGATTTCTTTCTCTGGGGTCATGTTAAAGATTTGGTTTATGCAGCAGTTGTTCCAGATATCAGGACATTGCGAGAACGCATTACGGATGCAATTGCAACAGTTAACCCACAAATGTTGGAAAATGTGTGGCGTGAGTGTGAATACCGTTTAGACATTTTATGTACCACTAGGGGTGCACATGTGGAAGCTTATTAAGTTCATTAACTATGTATCAAAACTTTGTATGTTTATCTACTTATGATTAAAACTGTATTTGAATACGTGTGTTTATTTAAAAGTTATAGCATGCTTTAATCAGGGTAATCTTTTATGGACACCTTATATTATCAGTGATGAAGTCCCAGTAATAGTCAGCTCCAATCAAAAGACTAATATCTTCTGTTCCTTCAAACTTATTATTGCCCAAATTAATTCCTTTAACTTGCAATTCTTGGACACATGCCATATCTAAACAAGTAGTGACTGGAGCACAAGTTCCTCAATCTCTACAGCTTCGACCTTGATAGTGGGACTTTGTGGTAACAACCCCTTAACCAGAACTTTCTACCTTCTTAAATTTGGTTCGGTTTTGAACAGAACCCCCAAACCCAGAAATTCTTAAATTTTCCTTCTCAAGTTCTTTAAACTTCAATTTCCTGGAAATTCTGGTCTTAATAAAGCTACACTGGCTACCACTATCAAATAACACTCTAACAGTAGCTTCTCCATCATTCCCAATTAATAATGCTGTAGCTGTTTGCAATAATCCCCCTTTACTTTTACTCCCTTTCATAGCAGTGGCATGTGCTACTGATGTCTCTACTTCTGGGTTAGGCCTACTACGATTGTTTTCACACAATTATGGCTGATGCCGGCCATGGCATTTTTTGCACAAAATTTTAAACTTACAAAACCTTGCTCTGTGACCTTTCAAAAAACATTTAAAACATGCTGTGGACTTAGTTACCCTGTCCTTTCTCTCCTCAACAGGTAAAGCCTCAGGCACCTCACATTTATATGACTTGTGGTTGCCTTCGCAAAATATGCATTCCTTGATTCCCTTTAATTTATTCTCAGAGGATGCATGTAGAGCTGACACTGTACCTGGGCTATTCCTTTTTGTAGAAACTTTGGTGCTGTGCCTGCCTTTGCCCCCTTGTTTAACATCCCACTGCGCAAACTCAATTCCCTCTCGTCTTGCTAATTCTGTGCCTAAAAGACTTAATATCTGCTGAAGGGGGATGTACACATGTTCTGTAGAGTGTCTCCTACTTAATTCATGCAAAATTGAGCTAGGCAATTTAGACTCCAGTATAGTGACCAACATTATACCATACCTTTCCATTCCTACACCCAAGTTGTCCAGGGACCTAGTTCTAACTTCAAATTCATCATATAACTGCCGTAACTCCTTGACACTATTGGGATTATTAACAGGAGGTATAGCTAAAAGTTCGCGGAGGTGGCTTTTAATTAAGATCTCTGCCTTACCAAACCGTTTCTTTAATATATCCCAAGCCACATTATAATTAGCCTCTCTTAATGCTAATCCTGTATTGTCTTTGCTGCCTCCCATTCCAAGAGGGACTGCAAATAACACCGGTCTGCATGAAAATCGATTTATTTATTTTGAGTTGTGATTCTGAAGCAGTTCGCTGCGCTGAATTAAAAAATGCTACCAGTTTTTTTCTATCACCCACAGTTTTAAAGTTATTAGCAAAACAATTTTGGGGCGTTTTGTAATTTTTTACCTTTTTTATCTTTAATTAATTTCGTTTTTTCATATTTTTCAGATAGCTAATTCTAACATTACGTCTTTAAAATTTTAATAATGGCTTCTAGAGGATGTACCCATAGTCCAGACATATTTTGTTATATTTGTGGTCGGTATGTTGTTGTAAAACAAAGGATAAAGGTAACGACCTTCATTAAGAGAGCTTATCATGCTTATTTTGGAATTAAATTAGGAGATCAAGACAAAAGTTGGGCTCCACACAAGGTTTGTCTTACGTGTGTTGCGGCACTAAGGAATTGGAGCAAAGGTAAAAAGAAAAGTTTGCCATTTGGGATCCCTATGGTATGGCGCGAGCCTAGAAACCATACCGACGACTGCTACTTCTGTTCTTGCAATGTTAAAGGTTATAATGCAAAGAATAAAGAGAGCCTTCAATACCCAAGTCTTCCATCTGCAATAAGGCCGGTACCCCATGGTCCAGAAGTTCCTATTCCCCGCCCACCCGAGAGTCTGGATCAATACAATTCAGATTCTGATTCAGCTCCAAATCCAGACAATGATGATGTTTATGAACAGCCAACAGCTGACCGAGATCTTCCTAAACCATTAACCCAAGCCGAACTAAATGACTTAGTCAGGGATTTGAATCTGCCTAAGGACTCTGCAGAACTTTTGGGGTCTAGACTGCAGGAGAACAATTTATTGGCATCCGACACATACTTCGCTTGGTACAGAAATCGTGAGAAAGACTTCGTGCCTTTTTTTCGAAGATGGTCCCTTGGTATTTTGCAAGGACATCACAGGATTAGTGTGCAAGCTAGGCATCGAATACCAAACCAGTGACTGGAGGTTGTTTATAGATTCCTCTAAAACCAGTCTAAAAGGAGTGTTACTGCACAACGGTAACAAATATGCATCAATCCCAGTGGCCCATTCTACTCATTTAAAAGAGACCTATGATAACATGAAACTGCTTCTGGAAAAAATTCAGTATCAAAATCACAGATGGATATTGTGTGGGGATCTCAAAGTCCTTTGCATGTTACTTGGGCAGCAATCAGGATACACTAAGATGCCATGTTTCATCTGCGAATGGGATAGTCGAGCACGTGACCAGCACTGGAAGAGGAAAACTTGGCCTCCTAGAGAGAATCTTACCCCAGGATCAAAGAACATTTTACATGAACATCTAGTTGAACCAAATAAAATCCTCCTACCACCCTTGCACATTAAGTTAGGCTTGATGAAGCAGTATGTCAAAGCATTGAATAGAGAAGGTGAGTGTTTCAAGTGCATTTGTTCAAAATATCCAAAGATTAGCTACGAGAAAATAAAGGAAGGTGTTTTTATAGGTCCTCAGATTAGAAAGTTATTGACAGACGATCATTTCCTGAACACAATGACCAATAAAGAAAAAGAAGCATGGCTTGGTTTCAAGGATGTTGTTGAAAACTTCTTGGGAAACTACAAAAGCCAAAATTATGAAAGACTGGTGGAAAATATGCTTAAAAAGTTTTGCGCCTTAGGCTGCAACATGAGCCTGAAAGTTCACCTCTTATTTTCGCATCTTGACCGTTTTCCCGAAAATCTCGGAGATGTCAGTGAGGAGCAAGGGGAACGATTTCACCAGGACATCAAAACCATGGAAAGAAGATATCAAGGAAGATGGCATACAAATATGATGGCGGATTACTGCTGGTGTCTGCAACGAGATCAGCCTAACGCACAGCATAGGAAAACATTCAAAGAAGCACCGGTTTAGTCGTCATTAGTCAGATCTACCTTCGTAGTCTTAAATCTTTGGAATAAGTC
>JAJOZX010001252.1:297500-417500 GCA_023014485.1 Bathynomus jamesi
GTCGCACTTGTGCTTAAATTTTCCCCAATTATCCATTGTGTGAAACATACCACATTCACAGATTCTCATTTTCCTGCACGTACCAATTGATTTATGGAGATCAAAGCAGCTATTATTGAAAAATGTGCGTCTACACACTCACAGTCTCTCTTCTCAACTACACGGCTTTCACATTTGGTGCTTTTACACTGCTCACATACCATGTGACATTCTTTACAATGTCTCACTATATCATCCGCAAACTCGAGGCACCCCTTACACAAATCATGATGTCTCCCATATTTTCGACTTTTGTCGTAACTCGCGTAAAGCCCCCTTATATTACGGATGGGGAGATACGTTGTCCCTGACAATCCTAAAATAAGTAGGGGTCTTGTACGTTCTCTCACACAGCTTTTAAAAACATACACAGTCCGGCGGCGATCATCCAAACCAAATACAACTATGCGCACATTCATTTCCTGTTCTACCTTTCTCAGCTCTTCAGGACCCATATTACAGTCAAATTCAAGTTCACAGTCTACAGCTAGTTTACGGGCACGCTCAACGATCGTAGGCAGCCAAATTTTTTGAGTCCGTGTATTTTGTACAGTAAACATACGTGCTAAGAGTACTGCTATAAAGCCGCAACCACGATCGACGTTATATGCCTTCGGTAAATAGTTGGAGAATTGAAGTTAAGAGTGTACGGTATGGCACTATGACCCGGAACACGGAATACACGGTCAATATTTACCGTGAAGTTGTCCATATTGAAGGCTATACTACTTTGGACGGCTTGCATTATACGCCCTAATATATATTCTACATCTTCAGCAGCCAAACGTCTAAACGGTACTATCACCCAATAATCGTCTACATCACCGTCATCTGACCCGAACCCAAAGGACAGACTCGTCCTGACCTCACGCTCGTCGCGATTCTGAAGAGCAAACTCTATAATATGCTGTACAACCCTGCGTATCCCGCGCTCAATTCCATTGCTATACAGGGCTCTATGGTCGACCCTGACTCTATACCGATTTCTAGTCAAGGCGGGGGTGGGGCTGCGGCGCGCACTAACTCGAACGTAATAACATCCTCAACAGAACGGGGGGCGGAATTAGGGGGTATATTAGGTGCTGCTGCTGGGGGCCCTGTTGCGTAGGAGGGTTGGGGATCTATTATTGTAGACTTAACAGAACGGTGGGCGGAATAAGGGGGTATATTAGCGGGAGGTGCTGCTGCTGGGGTTGTTGCGTAAGAGGTTGAGGGTTGGGGGTCTGCTGCAACAGGTACGTATTTCGGCCGCTTTATACCTGACGTGGGTATCTCATACCTCCGCTTTGGACGTGCAACCTGTATCGCTGGTGAGGGTTCAGGGGAGGAGATCACAACTACACTGTCGTCGAGGTCATCCGTAATGATGGGCTGCTCTACCTCATCGTCGGTTCTGTGGGAGAAGAAATATAAGGATCAGCACTCAAAATTTGTAATATTTTGTAAATGACTCACTTAGGAGTGTGACGTGTTAGAAATGGACTCTGTAGAAAAATTCAGATTCACGAGCCCATCCACATGTATTATATCTGGACCTACAGGATGTGGTAAAACTGTGTTTATGCTTAAAATCATTAAAGAAAAGGGCGAGATGTTCTCGAAATTTGTGCATAAAGTTATATGGTGCTATTCGACGTATCAATCAGTGTTCAACGAGTACCAAGATGATATTTTGTTCCACAAAGGTGTATATGACGTTAATTCGTTAAAGGGAAATGAACATACAATCATTGTAATTGACGATCTCATGTTGGAGATGGATAAAACGTTTGCCGAGACATTTACAGTATTCTCCCACCATCTTAACATAAGCGTGTTCTTCATCAATCAGAATCTATTTTTCAAAAATAGATACATGCGCGATGTGTCGTTAAATACGCAATATCTAGTCTTATTCGCGCAACGTAGAGATGTATCACAAATTGGGGTATTAGCCAATCAAATGTTCCCGAATCAGCGTAAGGAGTTTTTGGAAGTTTATAAAGAAGCTACAAGCACGCGTTACGGATATTTGCTTTGCGACCTTCATCCGCGAAACACGTTTAGAGTGCTTCTGCGAACGAATATATTTCCAAACGAGCCTGAAACGGTGTATATTCCAGAATGACAAAGAGACTAAAGAAATACCGTGAATTAATAAAAATCTATCATCGACTGCCTCGGGCAATGCAGCAGATGTTTATTAAAAATATCGATGCCGACTTTTTAAAATGCATCTGTGAAATCTGTCTTAACGTTATAAATTGCAATGTATCAATGAAAACCATCAGAAGGCTCGCCTACGCCGCTACAAGAACATAATACGTGCACTCGCTCGTAAAAGTCAAACTGTAGCGAAGAAAAAACGAGTTATTGTGCAAACAGGAGGGTCATTTCTCCCCATCTTATTTTCAGTTTTGGGCCCTTTACTGACTAGATTAATATAATGAAGAAAGTGGTAGTGATTCCCCACGAGGTGTACGCTTCACTGCAAAGAGACACGGATCTAGATCCCCGTAAAAGCAGACTTAAAAGAATGGAAAGCGAATTGTTAGCCCTATTAAACAGTGAAAAAACACCTGATGAGAAAAGAATCTTATACCAAGAAGCTCTGCAGAAATTTCTTCACGAGTACGAAAATTATAAGATCCCTACGGAGATTCCTGTGGTTATTAGGCACAGCACGGGGGCCGATGGCGACATAGGATCTGTGTCCGACGATACAGCTGATCAACCAAAAAGATTAGCCACACAACATATCGAACATGTATTAAAAAGTACCCTCCCACTTACATTGAGGAGTAAAGGCTTAAGTCTTTATAATCTATTGAATGAGGATCCCGCCATACAATGGACCGATACAGGGGAGATCATTGTGGAAGGATCAAAGGTACAGGGATCGAATATCGTAGACATTGTCCATGATCTGGTGAGAAAGTGGGATAGGCCATCACCATCAGGCTGGAAGCATATTAAAGCAAGACTACAACAAATAAATGTCCCTAAAACGTTGATAGGAAATCTGAACAGGTTAAAAGACTTGGAACATGCAACGCCTGTGACACAATTGAAGGCGCCGTCACCCCCGGCGGTAACACCATTGAAGAAGAGCAAGAAGAGGTTAAACCAACCCTACCCACGTGCCTCTAAAATACGCAAATGGCTAACGTATTAACTAAACGTTATTATGACATTTCTACCCCATCCTCTTACGGCGGCGTAGATAGACTGTACAGAAGTGTTTACGGAGTAGGAAAAAAAGATGTTGAAAGATTTTTGAGGGAGCAGGACGCTTATACGCTTCATAAGCCTGTGAGAAAAAGGTTTAAAACAGCCAAGACAACGGCTTCCTCGATTGATTCTATTTGGCAAGCAGATTTAACAGACATGCAAAGATATTCTGTGTATAACGATGGTTACCGCTACATTCTATTCATAATAGACGTATTCTCTAGATATCTGTGGCTAGTTCCTCTGAAAAATAAATCACCTGAAACAGTTGCTAAAGCCACCAAAACGCTAATGTTAAAGAAAAACAGGGTTCCTGGCTATTTTTGTACGGATATGGGGAAGGAGTTTATAGGCCGTGCTTTTCAGAATATGTTGACAGAGTTTAATATCAGCTATTACACAACCAATTCTATACATAAGGCTTCTTTAGCTGAAAGAGTTCAGCGCACCATAAAGGAACGCATGCACCGTTATTTTACACATAAAAACACATACAGATTTCTAGACATTCTGGAATCATTGGCATCATCCTACAACCGCTCAC
The DNA here is from genome assembly GCA_023014485.1 of Bathynomus jamesi. NCBI lineage: Eukaryota > Metazoa > Arthropoda > Malacostraca > Isopoda > Cirolanidae > Bathynomus > Bathynomus jamesi. The sequence goes on from JAJOZX010001252.1 coordinate 301,294, forward strand.
ACCATCGCACGATTTGGGCAACACCTAACGAAGTTTTAGAAAGAGGTACGCTCCGAGAAGAGATGGACCACCACCACCACCACCACACTCTGTGCGCTTCAAAATCAATGATTATGTAAGGCTGTCGCGTTCGGGGAATAAATTCGCAAAGGGTTTTGAGCAAGGATGGACACGCGAGATTTTTAAAGTTAGGGCTGTGAGACCTAAAGGTGTGATAATGATGTATTACATTGAAGATTTGAATGGGGAAGAAATCTCAGGAGGCTTTTACCGCGAGGAATTGCAGAAAGTTGCGTTTAATTTAGAAAAAATGTGTTTAAAATTGAGAAAATTTTAGGAAGCAAAGGTTCAGGAAGGAGAAAAATGTACCTGGTGAAATGGCTAGGGTACCCAGAAAGCTTCAACACCTATATAAAAGCTGATGCAATAATGAAGCTTAAATAGTATGCAACATGGCTCCTAACCATTTCTACGTCACACTCCCGTCCTCCTCGTCCCTGTCTGTACACCCTAACAACACGCTAGCCAACTTTGTAACAGAACTCCATGGGCACATTGAATTGGGTCGTGATTCGTATGAGGTGGGGATATGCGAAATTCAGCTGGACACCGTCTTTTTAAATATTGAACATAAAGAAACCGTTTTTACGATTCTTAGAGACATTGACGAGTGTGAAAAAGCTGGGGTAGCTATGGATGAAACTATGCGTATCGCCCGGACTAAGGTTGCACGGTATTACAGTACAGAAGTAAGACTAGGGCCGGGTCAATATGGTTCGGCCGAGGATGTTGTGAGAGGCTTAAACGTAAGTTTAAGAAACTCAAACCTTACGAATGATTTAGTATATGAAATCCTAAACAACCCTGCACATACACTAATCCTAAAATCAAAGACTAACAGATGTCTTAATGAACATAGAAAGTTCAAAATTCTAACCAACGGCCGATATAGCGCAGCCTTCCAAAGAGACACATTTCACGAGACACAGTATAACTTGTCCAGATTAATGTATCAATTGAAGATGGAGAAATTGACTGAAAGGTCCCCAGACATGTGCTATATTTACAGTAATATAGTGGAGCACCAGTTTGTTGGGGATACCCAGGCACGCCTGCTGCGCATTGCTCATATCCCCAACCATAGAGGAAGGAGTTTGAGTATTACATATGACAGACCCCATTATGTGAATGTCGCAACTAATTTAATAACCAATATCACAATATATATAAGAACGATTGAGGGCGAAAACTTCCCATTCGGTAACGGGAGCTTAACAGTGAAGCTACACTTTCGACGCACTGAGTTATAATGGATAGAAAGCCTTTCACCGTCTATCGAGGGATGCGATACCAGCGCGGTAGTGGACTTGGATCCATTTTTTCATCCATACTACGTACGGCTGTTCCTTTGCTGAAGAGGGGTGCCAGATACCTTGGAAGGAAAGCGCTACAATCAGGCCTTAACACTGCAGAAGACATATTGGCCGGGGCTAAACCTAAAGAAGCTCTAAAAAAACATTTAAAGCGTACACGGAACGAAATCATCAAAGATGCAAAGAGAAAAATGCGTGGTGGCGGGAAGAAGAAGAGGGCTCCCTGGAAGAAGAAGAAGGGGTCACGTGGTATTAAACGTAAAAGGCTATCAAAAAAGAAATGCTGTAAGCGAATGAAACCTATGGTTGACCACTTTTTTGACTGATATAAGCTAAGGATATTGATCTCATGAATCATAGTTTGTTTACCACTTGTCGAGAGAGGAGTCACTATTTCGCCATGGCACGCTTCATCCACCCATGTAGTTCACAATGCTGTAAATCGGAGCTGTCCTTTTTTGAGCTCCCGCCAACCCAAGTTTCTATTGAGCACAGTGACTTTATTACAATTAACCCTTTAAACACAATTAGTTCCCGAGTGCACCTATAGAATTCGTGATACCCAGCTCAGGTCCTTACTTTTTTGATCCAAGCTGTGTGCACATGTACGCTAAGCTACGTATAGCCCATTCTGATGGAACGGCCTGCGATGACAAATATGCTGTATACCCTGAAACAAACTTTCTGCACGCCATATTCAACCAGTGTGACGTATATTTAAATCAGACCAACATATCGGCAGGCACGGGGTACTATCATCTACGAGCCTATTTGGAAAATGTCCTCAACTTTTCCAAAGAAGCGAAGGCTACCTTTTTAAGTGCGGAGGGATATTATCAAACTAAAGATGAAAATAGTATAAAGGACAAATTTAAAAATTCTAAAAAGAAAATATACGAGTTTTGGACGGTTGCACACAGATTTCACTTTCCAGGAGAAGTTGCTTGTGAACGGGGTGGATATGAAAATAAAGCTCACCCGCACGAGTCCTGAGATCTGCTTAAATCTGGATGCGAATCAAGAAGAGGGTGCAAAGTCCGTTGTGGTTCACATTATGGACACATACCTCCGCGTACGGCGAGTGAAATTAAGTTCACCAAAACAACTAGAAATTGAGAAAAATTTACTGAACGCTACAGTGAAATATCCTATTAACAGAGTGCAGATCAAACTATATACGGTTCCTGCAGGGTTGGCATCGAAGCAGATAGAAAACATTGCCCTGGGAAATCTTCCTAAAAGGATATTAATCGGCATGCAGGACCACGCTTCGGTGAATGGAAAATATAAAAAGAGTGCCTTTAAATTCGAGAATTTCGGACTTAAAATATAACTCTATACGTTAATGGCACTGCTTTGGGTGGAACAATGGGTACGGACTATTCATCAGACGCTGTGTTACCTCTTTGTGCCAGAGCCTATAGTAATCTGACCCATATTGCAGGTGATTGTGATGAGCTTGGTAATGGGGTAACGCAGGAAGAATTCATTGATCAATTTAACCTTTATCCGTTTGACATTACACCTGACTTATCTGCTAGCGTAAATACCCATTTAACACCACAGCAGAGCGGTAACATCTCAGTGCGGCTGGAATTCGCCAAGCCTATAGACGCTCCTATTAGTGTACTAGTATATCTCGAATCGCAAGCCCTAATAGAAGTAGATAGATTTAGAAGCGTTATCACTGACTTTTAAAATGGATGCTAATACACTTCAGAAAGTAATGGAGCGAGTCACACGTTCCAAATTTATCGGCGTGTTTGCGAAACATTGAGTTTGCCAAGTACGCGAGAATGCGGTAGTCTTATTGTGAACACCGACATCATCGGTAATGAAGGGATTCACTGGATCGCTGTCTATTTTAAAAATAGACAGCGCCTGTACTATTTTGATTCACTCGGTACTCAACCCTGGAGTGACCCTATTATTGTAAAATTTCTCGCTCAGTTACATATTCCCGAAGTTGTATGGAACCCATTTCGTATGCAGGGATATTTTACTAATGTTTGCGGAATGTACTGTGTCTCATTTCTCATGCATATGTCAAATGATAAAGAATTTATAAATTTTTTAAATTTATTTGACCCGTGTCACACTCACCAAAACGATGAAATGGTATGCAGACAGATAAAAAACCGTTTTCCAATTGTACGTACTCGTTGTATATTATAATGTTTTTGTTCGTATATTTGTAACGGTATATTCGTTTATTGTACTGATTTCTTTCATTTAATAAATTTATGAAAATATTGTGTCTTCTTATCCCAAAAAGATCGAAAAACACTTACATTATTTCGGTGTGACATTGTTGACTGATCAGTATACCCTCCGTATTCCCTTCAAAAGATTGTATAACTCGTGTCAAATCCTCATCGGACCTTAAAGGAATAATGAAAACATATACAGAGTATACAGACAGACAGATCCCCATTATGTGAAGATATCTTTGGTTCGAGGAGTGAACGCCATAAAAATTTCGATTTTAGCATAATGGGGAAATAACACTGATTGACATTTTTGGCGAGTATCTATTTGACGAGATACTACAACTCTCCATATATATATATATATAAAATTCTAATTATAGACACTTACATTTCTATGGTAGTCCCTTGCGTAGGGTTGTAAGGAGCGTCACTGCAAATATCTTCTACGGTTTGCGTTGAAAATAGTTCGCCACAATCAGTCGCATTGAAAAGACTAATTGTGGTTAATGCTGCAGTATCACGTTCTTCATACAAGTCTGGGGAGACGTACAGGTCCATGGTGGAGGATGTGTGACACTGCTGACTGATCAGTATATCATCCATATTCCGAGGTTCTTCAAAAGATTGTATAACACGTGTCAAATCCTCATCGGACCTTAAAGGAATAATGAAAACATATACAGAGTATACAGACAGACAGACAGATCCCCATTATGTGAAGATATCTTTGGTTCGATTACCAATTTCGATTTTAGCATGATGGGGAAATAACATTGATTGACATTTTTGACTAGTATCTATTTGACGAAATACTACAACTCTCCGTATATATATAAAATCGAATTATGGACACTTACATTTCTATGGTAGTCCCTTGCGTCGGATTGTAAGGAGCGTCACTGCAAATATCTTCTACGGTTTGCGTCGAAAATAGTTCGCCACAATCAGTCGCATTGAAAAGACTAATTGTGGTTAATGCTGCAGTATCACGTTCTTCATACAAGTCTGGGGAGACGTACAGGTCCATGGTTGAGGAATGATTATTCACTGATGCGAAAATAGCTACTGTTACTCCCAACTGAAAATATCCCCTTTTATATGCACATTCGCCAAGCTCCGCCCAAAAGACCAGATGTTTTTAGTGATTGGCTGCCGATGTAGCTGGGTGGAGCTATGACGTGTACCAATCCGCTATAACGAGACCGGACGAGTAACATATATATAAAATCGAATTATAGGCACTTACATTTCTATGGTAGTCCCTTATATTATATTTTTTACTTACAAATTATTAGTATTGTTTGTTAACATAATTGTTAACTTATTTTATAATAAAGAAATTATATCCTAATTATATTTTAAAAAGAACATTCGTTTTCAACGTTAAGCTGTGGTCTAAGGCGGCGTGGCATGAATAAATACTAAAATAAAATTAAATGTTAAAAATCTTTATTCATACGTTATTAAAAGTTAAAAATCTTTATTAATAAAACAGGATAGAAGCATATGAAAGTCAAGGTAAACTATAGTTGCAAATTATAGTTAGGTTATACGATGTTTTTCGGGCATACTACTGCCTCGGGTTAAATGATCCTGTTATTTTAAATCACGTATTTGAAAGAGTTAATCATTATTGCTACATAGAAAAAATCGTGCATTACGATGTTTTTCGGGTATACTACTGCCTCGGGTCAAATGGTCCTGTTATTTTAAATCACGTATTTAACGACACATCGCGCTCATTTCCATTGCTATATATGGCTCTAGGATCGGCCCCGACGAGATGTATTTCGTAGGTTAGGTTAGGTCTCTTACATATAAAAGTCCATGTGGTAGAGTAAGCAACGAACCCCATCGACGAGATGTATTTCTGAACCCATGTTAAACTGGAGGTCTAATTTACGAGCGAGTGCACGTTCTTGTACCGCCGTAGGCGAGAAAGAGTTAATTAGTATTGCTACATAGAAAATCGTGCATTATGATGTTTTTTTCGATTATTATTTATTGAACAAAACTCTCGCTCTCTTTCTATATATATATATATATATATATATATATAGAAAGAGTGGTCTGGAAGGAAGTTTACCAATGATTAAATTCTCTTTGCGAGTGGCCCGTTGCCCGCGTCGGGCTAACCTTTGGTTAGCTTCCGCCCGAATTGTTCATTCTGACGAAGGTCAAGCTTTTCACTCCACCTTAGACCTACAGTTTAACGTGGATTCCGAACCACGACCCATCAGCAGCCCAGCGTCTTGACCACTAGGCCTCCTAGGGTACCCATTTATCTACCAACCACTTTCTTTTATTATGTGGAAGGATGAACAGCTGGGCTTTGCTGCGCGCCGGCTGCCGTCGGGTATCGAACCCGGGTCCGATGGATTCGTAATCAGCGACGCTAACCACTACACCACCGAGGCGCCATATATATATATATATATATATATATGTAACGAATTATTTATTGGGTAACTTTTGGAAATTGCCAAAACCTAGTGTAAAATGACGGAGGCTGAGGGTCGAGGATATAAAGAAATATAACCGAATTATATTTTAAAAAAGCATCTCAACATTATATTTCTATATGACACCATACAAAATACGCGTAAATATTTGTAGAAGTAATAACAATGATAAAATTAATATCTGGAGTCTGTGGTGGTTTCTGCTCGAACAGCTTAAACCATCGACCCGAAAAAGGTCTCTAGGGACACGATTCGAACGAAAAAGGTCTCTAGGGACACGATTCGAACTGATTTAGTTTCTGCCTTTCATCGTGTGTGTGTGTGTGTGTGTGTGTGTGTGTGTGTGTGTGTGTGTGCATGAGTTGTTATATTATATATATATATATATATATATATATATATATATATATATCTATCAAGAGTGGTCTGGAAGGAGATGTTTCATAATTTTCTTTTCCGGACGTTTTTCCCACTGTTATTCGTGACTTAAATATTTATAATAAAAATCAAGTGTCTAAAAAGTTATTTAATAAGCAGAAATAAGATGTTTAAAAGAACAGATATTCTCCGACCCCGCTATAGTGGCTTGGGCAATTCCAAATGAATAATTTCTTTATTTTTCGTCATTTTTTCATTTTTTCGTCGCAGGAATGAGGCTATATGTTTCATAAGTTTTCATCTCGTTTGGTGGAATTGTATCGTAAATTATTTAAATGAAGTTTCATAATTATTTAATAAATTAATTGGTTTTACTGTTATTTAGGAAAATTTATATTGGGAGCAAACGTTACAATAATAAGCTTATGTCGATATAGTTACCCATAAAAGTTTTAATTCGGTGATGCTCTCATAATTCGTTGGGTAACCCTTATAAAAATTCGTTTTCTGTCTAACGAAATAGGGTAACTTTGTTAATTCTATTAAAACGCAATGAAAGAGGCGCTTGTGTTATTTTATACGGTTGAATCTTCAGACTGAATAACCATATAAATATATATTGTGGTATTTTATATGGTTCATTAGTTTATTATATATACAAGTACATTTGGAATAACAGCCGTCATATATGTGTTACACGATTAATGGGACACATGGCGCTATCTGGCAACTGAATACCTTGCGCTATCTGGCAACTCAGCCAGAATAGAGGATTATAAAAGATCGCGAAGCTGGTGAAGAACCATTCCCCCTCGGCTCCAGCCGAGTAAGGAGCTCTGCTCCTTCTATTTCTGGCCCTTTGGTAAACCCCTTAGTGGCCTCTTAGGTTAAGGAAACGAAAATAAATTGGGGGAGAACTCCACTCTGTCCTTCAGGTGTCTCTCTCCCTCCTTCAGGTGTCTCTCTCTCTCTCTCTCTCTCTCTCCTGCATGTATCTTCCTCCTCCAGGTGTCTCTCTCTCTCTCTCTCTCTCCTGCATGTTTGCCTCCAGCATGTGTACTGCATGTGTACATCCAGCATGTGTACTCCTGCATGTGTGCGTATGTGTGTACCTCCAGCATGTGTACCTACTGCATGTGTACCTACTGCATGTGTACTCCTGCATGTGTGCGTATGTGTGTGTACCTCCAGCATGTGCACCTCCTGCATGTGTACCTATCCTCTCTCCTTCAGGCGTCTCTCCCTCCTACAGGCATCTCTCTCTTCTTCAGCTCTCTCTCCTTCAGCTGTCTCTCTCTCTCTCTCCTTCAGGCGTCTCTCTCACCTTGGCTCAGCCAACTGGCTGATTCTGGCTGATTAGGAGCCTATAAAACAACGCCAACTCGGCTGAAGTCTTAATGTGCACTTGGCTCTTGCCAGGTGAATACCTCTCCTCCTTTCTCTCCTCCTCCTCCTTTCTCTCCTCCTCCTCCTTTCTCTTGGGGGATAACGCCGCCTCCAAATCCCCCACCCCCCTTTGCAACAACCCCCTTTGCAACAACCCCATTTGCAACAACCACCCTTTGCAACAATCCCCCTTTCCCCCCTTTGCAACAACCCCATTCCCCCCTTTGCAACATTACATAATAACCTGCAACATTCTTGCACTCTCCCCTTTTGCGGCTATACTACTACCATGAAATAATTGAAATTCCATATGACAAAAAAATTTTGTGGTGAATGTTGCAAAGTTATCGATCTTTTTAAATTTCTTTTTCGAATATCTTTAATGAGAGTAGTAATAATTTTTACAATGGGGGCTATGCCCCCTATGCCCCCCCCTTATGTACGCCACTGGCAGTACACAACAATAAATCACACTTAAATGATCACAACTAAACAAAAAATAACCTCAGCGATGCTGAAAACATGAAAATCATGAACAAAATTATAAATCAACAAAACAGCAAATGTAAGAAACTTGCCGTGCAAGTTGGCGTTACTGGTACGGGTGCCTGATTTTGATCTTGTGTTGCTAATTGTCCGCGAAAGGCTTGGTGGAAACTGGAGGCAGGTGATCCAAATTGGTCTGATACCATCTTCTGTTTCTTCCCATCCTCTGTTTGCAAGGGAAAGATATACAATATTTTGTTTCAGGCACTGGTACCAGATGAAGGCTTGCAAATCGCTTCCTTTGATGTTTTCGTCAGCACTACTCTCATCCGGCAGAAGACTGGAACTCGACTTCAATTTCTGTTTCTCATACATCCTTATCCTAGTTTGAACATATTTATCATTTTCAGTCCCAGCGTACATGCAGGTTCGAAGGAAAGACTTCGCATCAGCGATGTCTTGAACAGAAGTGATTGAATTTCCAAGCTGGGACAAGAGATGACTTTTCCCAAGTTTCTCCATCTTCTTCAGTGGTTTCACTTTGCCAACTCCAAACGGGAATGAAATTATATCACACCCGGTGATGCTATGATATGCATAAACTTTAAAATGAAGTTTGGAGGGCCCGTAGGGCCCTGTTTAGCTAAAATTCAGCTCTTTTTAGAGAAACCCAAATGTTAACAAACGAACAGACAGACGGACGGACGGACAGACACACAACTTGTTTATATAATATATATATATATATATATATATGTGTGTGTATATAGTTGCTTGTACCCTGTGGTGAATGGACGTGTTGTTTTGCTCTCTCTATTTAACACCCAAATTAGAAGGAAATAATCTACTCGGCGGTTTATTCTGTTTGCACCCGAAAGTGTATAAAGTATCAGTGAATCCGTGCATATAAATTACAAAGTGAATTTCATTAAAATTAAGGAAGTGCAATACAGTTTACATAATTTATCACCAATTTTAACATATATATTCAAAACGAAATACGGTTGGCATTCGAGAAAGTTTGAAACAAAGCAGGAAAAAGGTCATAAAACACAAAGGTCAGAAAACCCTCGAAATACCCTCGACCATCGAAAGGAAAGAAACAGGAATAAAAATAAAAATAAAAATAAATAAAGAATTTGTGTGGGTATTTCTTCTTACGCTAATTAAGGAATATCATGGATATGGGTCCAAATTCTCACTTAATCTGTAATTTGTGCAATTTAGTAACAACGGAAAGCCTAGCGATTAGGTGTGATTTCTGCCAACGATTAAACGACTTTAACTGCATGAATTGGAATGATCGGGAAATAACTCTTGTCTCGAACGCGAAACAAGTCGTGGGGATCAAATTTCTATGTGGCGCATGTACACAGACTGTAAATTCTTTCGCGGTCTTTAAAGAAATGGAGATAGCAGACTCGAAAGTTACAAAAAAGAATGAAATAATGGGGACGCATGTGTCCGAAATGGTCCCAACGAAAAACAGGGTGGATGAGAGAGAAGACGAAATAACGATTAACAGCATAATAACGAACAACAATTTAATAACAAATAACGATATAAACAACGTAATACGGAAGGAAGACATAGATGAAAGGAAAGAAATAAGTAAAAGTGGCGAAGTAGACAAACGGTCCAACGAGCGAAATGATAAAAAGATAACTAAAAACGTAGAAAATAAACAGCCAAAGAAAAATAACGATAATGCCAAAATTAAGAACTTGGTAAATAATAAGAAAGAAAGCAGAAGCGTAGAAAATATCGTATGCAAATACTACGCGAAAGGAAACTGCAGATATCGGGATGGGCAATGCATATATGCACATCCCACATTATGCAAAATGCATTACACAAGTGGATATTGCAAGTTTGATAAGAAATGCATGTTCCACCATCTTACGGTCTGCAACACTTATGAAAGATATGGGAGTTGCAAACACGAAAAAAAATGCCGATACCACCACCCTCAAAGGAACGCACCGAGGGAACAGAAAAAACGAACATCAAAGAAGAGTGGAAATTTTTAGACGCAGCCAACACATTTCAGCTGCTAAATACTCTCCAGCAATTACAAAACCAGCTGACAAATATAAATATAGAAATCCGAGAGCCGGACAGAAGGTACGAACAAAGACACTTCATGCGTTATCGGGACAACAGGTACCAACAAAGATAAAAAGAGGTAAATTCTCGGAGGACCACAAGGCAACGAAACCGGCACCCCCATCGGAAAACAAAGCGGAACCACATGTATGCGAAAAAGAAAGAGAAAAAATAAAAATAATCCTAGCCAACATACAGGGCCTTAAATCAAACCAGTCCACGAACAAAGTTGCATACCTGAAAGGACTCATGCAAGAAGCCGGAGCAGACTTTGCATGCCTCACGGAAACTCATCTAAAGGACTACCAGGCGAACTGTGAAAATTGTGAGTCCTGTATTGACAAAAAAGAAATACAAATTGAAATACAAATTGACAACTATAATATCCTCCGAGCCAACAGAACAGTGAGACGTAAAGGAGGATGTGCTATTTACACACGCGAAAGGCACATAGCAGAAATGGTTATAAGTACCTCAAACAACTACGTAGAATGTGTAGCAGCAAAAATTGAAAAATTAAATATGGTACTAATTGTAATGTACAGACCCCCAAACACGCCAACCTCAACATTTTCAGATTCCATTACAGAGGTAAGAAACTTAGTAAAAGATCTACACTCTCCAACCCCAAATATTTTTCTCTGTGGTGATTTTAATTTCCCATTCATGAAATATTAAAGGATAGGAAAAAATATATGTATCCACCAGGACAAGGGGGGCACACGAGAAGACCAGGAGCAGGTAAAAATGCTACTAGCTTTAGCTGATGAATTTATGTTAACGCAAGAAATAACAGAAAACACAAGAAAAAACAACTGCCTAGATTTGGTATTCACAAACATCAGTAATCTAATTGATAATGTAGAAATCTCCCCAACTATGATATCAGACCACAATATCATTGAAATAACAACTAATATAAAGGCAACAGGAAAGGAAAGAACACGCACAACAGAACGAAGCAAATTCGAAATTTTTAATTTTCACTCCAAAGCTATAAACTGGGAAGATGTGACATCCAGCATGGAAGTAATAGATTGGAAAACCATTTTCGAGGCCAAGACAATGGAAGAGATGCTAATGACGTTAGAGGAGAAGACGTTAGAAATTGTGGAAAAACATGTCCCAAAGATACAACAAAGAGGAAAGAGAAGCAGGTTCGAAAGACAAAAGAGGGCATTGTTCCGAAAGAGAAAAAGAGTGACTGCAAAATTAAGTAATTGTAAAGATAACAACATCAGAAAAATATTAAATGATAAACTACAAAGTATCGATGTCGTCATACAGGAACAAATCGAGAAGCATACAGAAAAAGAAGATGACGCTAAGAAGCGATAAAGGTTAACTCAAAGTACTTCTATAATTTCGCCAAAAGAAAGTCGAAAAACCAAGCAACTATCGGACCTTTAAAAAATGAGAACAGTGATTTATCTGATGATCTAACAGAAGTATCTGAAATATTAAAAGCTCAGTATGAATCATCTTTCAGTATCCCAAAAACTGACAAATTGATTTGCGATAGAAACGCGTTCTTTGAAGAAGAACCACAAGGGAAAGTATAACGGATTTCGACTTTACGACGGATGATATTACACAAGCCATAGGGAAACTAGAAACACACTCAGCGGCAGGACCGGATAAATGGAATGCCACACTGATCAAAAACTGCAAGAATGCAATCGCTGAGCCCCTATACTGGATATGGAGACGATCATTAGACACGGGAGAAATACCGGGCATCCTGAAGAGCGCGAACATAGTCCCAATATATAAAGGAGGAGATCGATCCCAGGCCAAAAACTATAGGCCAGTGTCGCTTACATCTCATCTCACTAAAATATTTGAAAGAATAGTTAGACAGAAAATCTATGACTTTTTGGAAACTCAGAAAAAATTCAATGATAACCAACACGGGTTTCGATCAGGCAGATCATGCCTATCACAACTAATGGAACACTACAACAACATTATTGATTCACTTGAAAGTAATGAAAACTATGATGTACTATACACAGACTTTGCTAAAGCGTTCGACAAGTGTGACCACGGAATCATAATACATAAACTGAAATATATGGGAATAACAGGAAAAGTAGGGAAATGGATATAAGCACACCGGACAAAAAATTAGTCACCCCTCTCAGAATGTACCTAATAACGTGTGACGGAGCCTCTGGCCTTGATAACCGCACGAATCCGGCGAGGCAGAGACTCTACGAGGTTGTGCATGTACTGAACATCGATTTGCTGCCACTCGTTCATCAGCCGGTCCCGAAGTTCCGCCAGAGTCCGCGCTTCACTTTCTGTTTCCAGCCTGAACAACACCTTCGGCGCATTCAGGATTAAAGGCTTCATTGGACCTGCGATGTACTCGTCGCCTCCCATCATTGGAGAACAAACAAAAACGGGACTCATCGGACCAAATTACACGTTTCCAATCTGCCGCAGTCCAGTTTTTGTGCCTCTGAGCCCATTTATAACGTGCCAATTTGTGACTTGCTGTTAACAGCGGCCTCTTCCGTGGTACCCTGCTCCAGATGTTCATCGCATGCAGTTCTCGTCGCAATGTCCGTTCGGAAATTGGTCGCTGGAGAACCTCATTGGTTTCTTGGAGCAATTGTTCTCTGGTTTGAAAACGATTTGCAGTTACTAGACGAGAAACATGGCGGCGGCCCCTATTGTCGAGAACTGTTTTCCGGCCACAGTTACGCCGTCGATTTTCAGTTGATTGCGAACTACACCACTCTTTGTAAACTCGCTGGACAGTACGCGTTGACACACCAACAAATTGGGCTACTTCAGACATTTTGTGTCCGTGGGCTCTGCCAAACACGATGGCTCCTTTTTGCCACTGAGTAACGTCTGCCTCACGACCCATTTTGCAGACTATATCCAACACACACTCTGTTCTTCACCTCACGAAACAGATCTGATCCTGTGTGCTACGTCACCGCTACTTGTCACTTACCAATGTTACATCAGCGCCCTCTGTGTGACCTTGAACTTCCTACTATCGGTGCTATTAGGGGTGACTAATTTTTTGTCAGGTGTGCTTATAATTTCCTTAGTGAGCGGAGGCAAGTCGTTACAGTACAAGGCGTATCTTCATCAGAATCAGAGGTCCTCAGCTCAGTACCACAAGGAACAGTATTAGCTCCACTACTCTTCATAATCATGCTAACTGACATAGATGAGGACGTTACCAGAGACAGCACAGTAACATCCTTTGAGGATGACACAAAGATACAGGGCCGGATTTAGGAGTGGGCAAAGTGGGCAGCTGCCCATGGGCCTCCACATCTTGGGGCCCTCCACATCTTGGGGGCCTCCACATCTTGGGGGCCTCCACATATTGACAAGCCATTATCAAAATAGAAAAAACCCGAAACTAGAAAAACCCGATAGATGATCAACAAAAAAACACGCGCATCCAATACCACTGTAGTACATAAACTTTTACCAATTACTATTTGTTGTGTACTGATTATTATTTTGTTTTTATTACTCTTTTAGGCCTACTCTCACTATAATGGAATACCCGAGTAACCCGAGGCTTTCATTTTTTGCAGAAATGAGTGGAATGGACAGACACAAGAGTGCACGATGTTTTGAAAGTGTATGTATGTTAATTATATTATGAATCTTATGGATGACTTCAATTATGTCTTCCCCTAAGGTAGGGGGGCCTCCACATGGAGGCTGCCCAGGGCCTCCACACGTCTAAATCCGGCTCTGCAAAGATCAGTAGAAAAATAAGAAACCCAGAAGACATAGGATCTCTACAAACCGACATAAACAAAATCTACAAGTGGACTGAAGACAACAATATGAAGTTTAACACCGAGAAATTTCAGCTATTACGGTACGGAAAAAGAGAAGACCTAAAGTGCATGGAATATTATACCCCAAATGGACAGGAAATTCAGAGAAATTCCAGAGCAAAAGATTTAGGGGTTGTAATGACAGATGATGCGAAATTTGAAACACAAAATAAGATAGCAGTAAACAGAGCAAAGAGAATAACGGGTCAGATATTGAGAACCTTTAAACGAAGGGATAGGAATGTAATGATTCCTCTACTGAAAACCCTGATCATACCCAAATTAGAATACTGCTCGGTCCTAACTTCCCCATATAAAAAAGAAGACATTAGACAGCAGGAGAGGATCCAAAGAAGCTTCACAGCCAAGATCAATGGGTGCAAAGAACTAAATTACTGGGAAAGGCTACGAGAACTAGACCTATATTCACTGGAAAGGAGAAGAGAGAGATACACCATTATTTACACTTGGAAAATAATGGAGAAACTAGTCCCTAATCTTACTCTGAATCCCATAACTCCCCAAACAACGATGGAAAGTAGAAGCGGTAGACTGTGTCGTATTCCCAAATTGAAGGCGAGACAGGGAACATCCTTAACACTGAAAGAAAATAGTTTTGTAGTGAGAGGACCAAAACTGTTTAATCAGTTGCCCAAAGACCTAAGAAACACGAAGGGAGTTGCAGTGGAAATCTTCAAAAGAAGACTAGACGCCTGGCTCAGAACAATCCCCGATGAGCCGGGCGTACCTGGCTATGTGAGGTGGAGAGCGCAAGAATCCAACTCACTACTTCACCAGGCCAACTCGAGAGGAGGGGCGACAAGCTTGACCTTCGTGAAATGAGAAATCATCGTGCGGAACCTTTGTAAGGTTGTAAGGTAAGGTAAGGTGTATGTATAATATATATATATATATATATATATATATATAGAGAGAGAGAGAGAGAGAGAGAGAGAGAGAGAGAGAGAGAGAGAGTGGATTATAGCCAATCTCGTCAGCAGACGGACAGACCTCAACCTTACACACCTCACCAAATCTGGCATGAATAGCGTCGATGCTAACTTACCTGTTGTGATCAATCCTCATCAGCTAATTTGCTGGTGGATTGAGCACAGAATAAGCATAGGCAAGGAGGACCAATAAATCTGTATCACAACTACTGGAGGACCTTTGGACCTAGATGCTTCAAGAATGAGCCTAGTGTCAGCTTCAGTGTGATTACATGCATCCAGTTGCTCTATTTTAAGAGGTGTTATCAACCAAGTTTTCTTTTCCATAGTCACAGTGAGTGGAATTTTGAGATGGCATCTCACACAGTTGTCTCTGTAGAAACCAACAAGATACCCTATTAGCTCAGTCTTATTCTCTGAATTTCTTAGGAACGACTCCCAATCACTTCCTTTAGTCATTTGTTGTGAAGAACTGGCGATGTGAACTCTTCTTCCAGGAGTACCCCGACGAAGTCGAGTCAGTTCCTTCGATGTGGCTACACTATATGAATCAAATATTATTCCAAGTTCTACAGATCTACAGAAGCTAAGGCTAACAAAGACCCTAAGATCCACTCTAAGGCTAGCCCGAGAGAAAGGAGAGAGTAGGGGGTTAAGAGAAGAGAGGAGAATAAGGGGTTAAGTAGGAGCAACACCTATCATTCGTGGGTTAACATCATTCAGAAAAGAGGGAAAAAGTCTCACCATCATCATCATCCGCCGGCCACTGCCGACAAGTCAGAAAAATAGTCGGAGAATATAGGAGAGGGGTGAAAGATGAAAAGAAGTAAAATAAGAACGCTTACAAACCATGCAAACACAGTCTTAAACTCACTGTCAATCACCATGCAAACTACAAACATGCAAGAAAAGAGTTAGAGACATGCAAAGTAAGGAGTAAGAAAAAAAAAGAAAAAAAAAAAAGTAGGTAAGTTAAACAAAAAGTGGGTTAGTTTACGCTATGAGCTACATCTCTACATTCGTGTTAGTCTAATTTTTTTTTTTTTTTTTTATTGCTGGCATCACACGCTGGCATGTCACAAGCTGGCATTCATCGTCAACAGACTCATCCTCGATCACCGCACCACCAAGCTCCTGTTGTTAACTTTCTTTTTTAATTTTAACAACGTTAATATTTTTAAATGTCTGTCAAGACGGTTCTTAAACACATTAACGCTGGTAGAATGACGACTGACGCGGGAAGATTATTCCATTTATCAATTACTTTAAACGTAAAGAAGTTTTTAGCGATATTAGTAATGAAACGTCTGCCACGCAACTTGAATCCGTTTTGCGAGTATTACTATTATCGAAGTGAACAATTTGTCAAAATTTACGTTATCGATGTTATTAACGATTTTGAAAACTTCAATAAGCTCCCCCCTTATCTCCTAGTTTCGAGTGAATACAAGTCTAACACTTTAATCCTATCTTCATAAGGCTTATTGCGCAATGCCGGAATAAGTTTCGTGGCACGACGCTGAACCTTTCTAACCTATCATATCCTCACGCAAGTACGGGCACCAAAATTTGAACGGCATATTCCAAATGAGGCCTGCTAGGGACTTGTAAAGGGGCAATATATATCCTTCGATTTAAATTCGAAATTACGCCTATGAAGCCTAACATCCTATTAGCTTTTGCGCAAGACTCCAGGCACTGGTTCCTACCTTTAAATCTTTAGTTACGCGTACGCCTAAATCTACTTCCTCGTCAACGCTCGCTAAATCCCTACCATCCATCGTGGTACACGTAATTATTGTGTGCGAGAACCTATATGCAAAACTTTACATTTATCTACGTTAATTGCATCTGCCACTTATCCGTCCACTCCATAATCCTATCTACATCGTCTTGGATCCTATTTCTATCGTCCTCGTTAACACCTTACCGCCTATTTAGTATCGTCCGCGAATTTTGACACGTTACTAATCAATCCTACATCTATGTCGTTAATGTAAATTACGAATAACAATGGGCCTAACACTGAACCCTGTGGGACACCACTACCTACCTCTAACCACCCCGATTCACTACCATTAACTACGACCCTCTGCCTCCTAGCACGAAGCCATTCTTCTAACCAGTTAGCTACCTGACCGCGGATACCGTGCGCTTTAACCTTCGCAATTAGTCTCCTATGCGGAACTGTATCGAACGCCTTTTTAAAAATCTAAATAAATAACGTCAGCTGCCCTATGCCTATCGTATTCGCGCACTATTTCGTTATAAAATTCTAACAAATTTGTTAAACAAGACCTATGGCGTCGAAACCCGTGCTGACCTATTAATCAAACCCCTACTTTCTAAGTGATCGATAATACGATCCCTAACTACGGATTCCAAAAGTTTACCGACAATTGACGTTAAGCTAATGGGCCTATAATTGCTAGCTACCGCGCGGTCGCCTTTTTTAAAAATAGGCGTGACGTTAGCTAATTTGAAGTCTTCAGGAATAATCCCCGTTTCGAGTGACTGATTAAAAATCTTCGCTAAGGGGCCTACGATAACGTCTTTCAAATCTTTCAAATGTCTAGGATAAAAAGCGTCAGGGCCTGGAGCCTTGCTAACTTTTAGCCTATCGATATAATGCGCAATCTCAGCCTCGTAAACAGTTATTTCATCTAAAATAGTCTCGCTACTAAATGGAACGATATCGTCAACGTCGGGGACATTATTTACGTCCTCTACGGTAAAAACTGTCGCAAAAAAGTTATTGAAAATACCCGCCATGAAGCAGACACGCTTCTTTTTCGTTGGTTCTCTATAGGTCTGTGTGGTTGACTCTCCACACCACTCAACTCAGGTTCCAAACAAGACCGATCTAATTTACTAGACTGCATTTCTTTGCGTTCCAATCGATTCCTAAAGGTTATTCGGCAACTTTGGTGAACAAGGACATCATTTTGGAGGTTAGACAGCCTTGACTTTGCAAACTGGAATTCAGCATAGGGTGGATCAGAGTATAAACTCCTATCAACTGTCTCCCATCTCCTTGCAAGATCAAGTAGAGAGTCTAACCCAGTTGAGGCGACGTTGGCGGTATTCTCCTGGAATTTTGTCATCTGGCTGCCATATTATCCCTGTCAATCATTGCGTCAGACAATTAGCTTCCTATTCAGCATTCATCAGCTTCTATTTGATGACTGCTTGCAAGAAAAAAATCCAGAATTACTGCCAATGATATGAATGAAATGAATGATATAAAATACAGACAAAAATCGCAGTTATAAATGATCTAGGTTGGCCCAAAGGGTTAATTGAATGAGAATCAGTGTATTTTAGGGAAAAAATCCCATTCCAAGGTGTATAATAGGATCAAATTCGAATTAAAGTGTATTACGGAGGCCATTTTGGATTTGTGGCCAAATCTAGGGTGGTCCAAAGGCTTAATTGAAAGAGTATGAGTTCAAGATGACAGAACAACTGAGAAAACTTTGACAGGAAAAATTGGCAGTTTTGCCATGGCTGGGACCTGTCTATTACAGTTCATGAACGAAACTAAGATTTTATTTTTTCTGCATGAAATTAAAATAATTTTGCCTCACAAAGAGGCCAAAAAAAATATAGCTCCCCTCACCAGCTATCTGCTAGGATCCAACTTTGGGACAGGATCTGGGGACTACAGCTACACCTAGCCTACTATATCCAGAACCTCAATATAAGCAAAAGACTCGTTGCATTCGCGTCGGATTGAATACATCAAAGAAAAAGAGGTAACTATTTTATTTTTAGCCAAAATCCAAAACTTAAACTTCAACTAGCAAATCACTTTTCGAGTGACCCGTTGCCCACGTCGGGCTAACATCATGAAAAAGAAAAAGCTATAGTGTTTGTCATTAAGGAGCTATTGAAGAATAGGGACCCCAGCCTTCTTTAGTTAGCTTTATAAGGCTAACTAACGAAAATATCATGACCTAACCTAACCAATCGTCAAGGGCGTACAGTTAACCTAACGATTGGTTAGGTTAAGTCGTGATATTTTCGTTAGTTAGCCTTATAAGCCTAACTAAAGAAGGCTGGGGTCCCTATTCTTCAATAGCTCCGTCATTTACCATTACTTATTCGGACTATAGTGGATTTAATTTTCCCAGAAGAGTTCCTTGTTCCCTGCACGGTCTATATATATATATATTATATATATATATATATATATATATATATATATTAGCTGTTTTTGCCCGCGCTGCTAGGCTTATATGCTAGATAATCAAGTTGTTTTTAGTATTTTTGTTTTTTCTGGAGGTAATTTTAGTTTTGTAAAGCCATTTCTATAGCTGTTACGCCCAACACTTGCTTTGGGTGGGCTGATTGTATTAAATGTGAAGCTTAAGATTTTCATGGCTGCGTTCTTTTCTGTAGTTTTATTGACCAAATAATTGAACCGACGGTAATTGGTGGCCCTGCGGTCTTCCAATTACTTACCACCCCCCCGCCAATTACTGGGTCCACCCACCCACCTCCAATTACTGGCAGCACCGCTCGTAGGGCCCTGTTTAGCTAAAATTCAGTTCTTTTTAGAGAAACCCAAAAGTTAACAACAAACAAACAGACAGACAGACGAACGGACAGACGGACAGACACACAACTTGTTTATATATATATATATATATATATATCAAAGCTATTGACTTCTCCTTAGGGAAACGGAGCTTACAAATGAACAGAAGGATCAACACAACGGCAAACATTTTCATTTATTTGTACTTCAGACGTTTCGACAAATCTTTTGTCATCATCAGTGAATTAAGTCTCAAAACCTTAAAACAAAAGTAAAAAGTGAAAATTACATCAATACAATATTAAAACCATTAAAATTAAAACCTTAAAGCAAAATGAAAATTGCATCAATACAAAATTAAAATCATTTAAATTTCATCACTATAAAAACTAAAATTAAATTAAATTACCTCAATAGGTAAATACACAATGTTTACATCCACCTCCATACTTGGCAAAGTCTAAGAGAACACTGGATGGTCAGAGGATTAGAAAGGGTATGTCTGTGAGAATCGGTTGGTTAGTTAAAAGAGTTGTAATTTGTAGGATGAGCTATTATTATTAAGGGAGGGTTTGTTTCTATAGATGTACAAAGATTCTAAAATTCGGAGTTCTGTAAGGTTATTGGATCTAGTTAAAATTTCAAACTGAGTTTTGTGAAGGGGATGGTCGTTTTCATTACTATGGTTTCTAATTGCGGATTGTGGAGGGCTACTGAGGGGACGGTTGGTAGGACTGACAAGCCCAAATGTTGAGAAAGGCGCACCTCCAATTGGAGTTGAGTGCTGCCAATATATATATATATATATATATATATATATATATATATATATATCAGGGATGGGAAACCGAATCGAAATCGAAATCGAAATCGATAAACCGATATTTTTTCTTGAAGCGAAATCGAAAAAAAACCGAAACTGATATTTTTGGAAAAACCGAAATCGAAATTTAGACCGAAACCGAAAAGAATAAAAAAACTTGAATCGAAATCGAAATCGATGAAAAATATCAGTTGAAACTGAAATTAAGAAATAAAATTTAATATTCAAACTGCTTTCTATTGAAGGAGAGTTGACCAACTTCCGGGGATTAAAGACAGGGCTACTTTTATGGTACCTGACTCCTCAAATAGGGTAACATAAAGGCGTGAAATTTTAAGATGTATTAGCTTCCTTACATTCCATCCAGTTTTGTTTATTTATCCCTGATTTTTTTTATATATATAAATAGAAACAGGGTGCTTTGACTGCGTTGATCTGATAAATATATTCTCCTCCCTCAAAGGAGGGCGGTTTTAGGCGGGTTCCTAAGAGTATTTAGCAGCAACTAAGAGCGTCTTTATGAGAAAGAGAGAATTAGAAACCAAATAGAAATAATATGAAAAAGTTTACTGAAAAATAAATGAAGACAACTTCAAGATATAGTACTGATTAAATGTAAATAATCATCCAATAGCACAACTTTTTTATTTGGAATAAGTATGCAGAAATAATAGATAAAAGCTCATATTATATGTAAATAATGAACATATTATATTGAAATCTGATAAACTGAAATCGAAATCGAAACTCGAATCGAAATCGATATGAAAAACCGAAATCGATATTTCTCAAAACTATGAACTGAAATCGAAACTCAAATCGAAATTCATTTCGGTTTCCCATCCCTGATATATATATATATATATATATATAATATATATATATATATATATATATATATATATATATATATACAGGGCGTCCCAAAAAAATGTACACACACTTTAACAGCTGATAGCTCAATTGATGTTTCTTTCTTTCCAAGTTAAACCCATTAGAATTAATAATGGCAGTCAGACTAAGCTTTGAACAAAGGAAATTCATTCTAAAATGCTACTGGAAGTGTGAAAACGCAGTTGAAGTGCAAAGACAGTTTAGGAGGGAGTTTCAAACAGATCCACCAACGCGACTTACCATCACTCGAATTAGAGATAAGTTTGAAGCCGATGGAACTGTTCAGAATGTCCACAAGAAGCGTTCCGGAAGACCACGGACATCGACAAGCCCCACAAAGCAAGAAAGAGTACTGGAAACGTATCACCAAAGTCCAAGAAAATCTGTGCGGCAAGCGAGTCGTGAGGTAGGAATTTCAGAATCGTCTGTCCAATGCATTTTGAAGCGCTGTCAATGGAAAAGTTACATTCCAAGATTAGTCCATGCTATTAATGAAGATGATCCGGACCGAAGAGTGGAGTATTGCGAGTGGTACTTGGCACGATGTGGATGTGGATTGGACGAAGGGGTTTCGTAGAATACCCTCCGCGTTCACCAGACCTCACACCACTAGACTTTTTTTATGGGGATACTTAAAAGACAAAGTCTACGCTATAAAACCTGCAACAGTCGCTGAATTGAGAGCAGCCATTGAACGAGAATGCACACAAATACCAAACGAAATGTTTCGTGATGTTTGCGATTCCATTGCTTCGCGTTATCAGCAGTGCCTGGACCAGAACGGACGTCAATTTGAAAACAGGCGTTGACAAAACAATTAAATAATGTCTGTAGATTCTATTACATTTTGAAAATGAAATGTATTTTAATAAACACTGCCTTTATAATTATTTAAAGTGTGTATACATTTTTTTGGGACGCCCTGTATATATATATACTTTACCTTATGAACCTTATGTTGTTTCGTGCGTTGGTCTCTCTTCACACGGAGGTCAAGCTGGTGGCCCCGCCTCTAATATATATACACACGAGATCTTATCTTCTTTCCCTCACTGAAACTCAGGTGTCTGAGACGACTGACAGCAACCCCTTTCCTGTACCCTCTTACTTTCTCTATACTCAATTTCACTCCAAAGGTGGATGTTGCATATATGTACGCAATGACCTAACTTGTTCTCGTATTCCTGAACTTGAATCTTTCGAATTCTATACCATCTGGCTACGGCTTACATGCCAATCTCAAACTAAATACATCTGCACTGTTTACTTTTCTCCTAATTCTACTGACTCCAAAATTCTTTGATTACCTCACTTCCAAAGTGGAATACATTCTATCCCGTTCTCCCTTTGCTGAAATCTCCATTTTAGGTTATTTCAATGTTCACCACCACGTTTGGCTTTCCAACAATTTCACTAACATCCCTGGTGAACTAGCTCACAACTTTTCTATCCTAAATGACCTGGAGCAGATTGTACAGCACCCTACTCGTATCCCCGGTCGCTTTGGAGATAGGCTCAACATTCTGGATTTATTTCTTACCTTTCATCCTTCTTCTTACTCACTGAAATTTTTTTTTCCGTTGGGCAATTCCGACCACAATCTTAGATCTGTTTCCTGACCTATCACTCCAATTAGGCCTTCGGATCCTGGATCCTTTGATCTTGGAGACGTCTTTGGCACTTCGGCGCCTCTGACTG
Source organism: Bathynomus jamesi (assembly GCA_023014485.1). Classification (NCBI taxonomy): domain Eukaryota; kingdom Metazoa; phylum Arthropoda; class Malacostraca; order Isopoda; family Cirolanidae; genus Bathynomus; species Bathynomus jamesi. Next base: position 324,421 of record JAJOZX010001252.1, read on the forward strand.
GGAGGCCCTTAGGCAGTACTTCTATGATTTCCCATGGAATGATTCCTGCTTCCATGGCCGGGGCTTTCCGAGTGTGCTGAGCGCATCACGAAGGTGATTCTCTCGGGCATGGAGGCGTACATTCCATATTCTATTCCACTGCTAATGCAAAAAACCTTGGTTAAACATTACTTGCTCGACTATCCGCAACAGAGAGGAGGCTTTCAGAAGGTACCATCGCTATCCAACTCCTGACTCTCACTCAGCTTATATTTCTGCCCGGAATCGTGCAAAATCTGTTCTTGGACTCGCCAAAAATTCCTTCCTCAGACAAAAAATGTTAAAACCTATCCAATTCTAATTCTTCTTACCCTTTCTGGCATCTAGCTAAAAACCTCTTCAACAACTTTACTTCCTCTTCTTTCCCTCCTTTTTCCATTCCGACGGCTCAGTTGCCGTCTCTTCTGATAAAGCTCAACTCTTCGCTCAAACTCTCGCTTACGATTCTGGTGCTGTTCCTTCATCTCCTCTCCCCTCTGACCTTATTATCTCAGAAATTAGAATCTCTTCTAGAGATGTTTTTTCGGCCCTATCTTAAGAACTGTGCTTCTGTGCTGACACCCTGCCTAGGCAAACTTTTTCGTCTTTGTCTCTCATCTGCTACTTTTCCTTCCTGTTGGAAGTTTGCTTTCATTCAGCCTGTCCCAGAGAAGGGTGACCGCCCTCAACCCTCCAACTATCGTCCAATTGCTTTGATTTCTTGCCTTTCCAAAGTTTCTGAATCTATCCCTAATAGGGAGATTCTTAAACATGTCTTCTCACAATCTTCTTTAAGATCGTCAGTATGGGTTCCGCAAGGGACGCTCGACTGGCGATCTTCTTCCATATCTCTCTGACTCATGGTCATCCTCCTTTTAGGATTTCGATGAAACTTTTGCTATTGCGCTTGACATATCAAAAGTTTTTGATAGAGTTTGGCACAAATCTTTAATTTCGAAAGTGCCCGCCTTCGGTTTCTATCCTTCTATCTGTGCTTCATCCCTAATTTCCTTTCTGGTGGCCGATCTATAGCTGTGGTTGTAGATGGCCACTGTTCTTCTCCTAAAGCTATTAACAGTGGTGTTCCTCAGAGTTCTGTCCTGTCACCCACTCTTTTCCTTTTATTTATTAATGATCTTTTAATGCGCACTTCCTGTCCTATTCACTCCTATGCCGATGATTCCACTCTTCACTTCTCCACTCGTTTCCCAAAGCGTCCCTCACAGCAGTCACTCCATGATTCGCATGGGGCGGCTAAGGGACACCTGACCTCTGATCTTTCTGCTATATATGATTGGGACAGAGAAAACCTTGTTGCTTTCAATGCCTCAAAAACTCGGTTCCCCCATCTGTCTACTCGTCACAATCTTCCACACGACTATCTCCTTACCTTCAACAACACATCACTCAATCCTTCCTCTTCTCTTAACATTCTTTGCGTTTCCTTTTCCCGTGGTCTTTCCTGGAAAGATCACATATACTCTCTTTCCAAAACAGTTTCTAAGAGGTTAGGTGTATTGTGTCGCCTCCGCAGTTTCTTCGATTGTGAGACAATTAAGCGAGTAAACATTGAGCGAGTGCACTTTGAGCGAGGGAAATTGAGCGAGTACAAATTGAGCGACTTGACGCATTGAGCGATTACGCTAACTGAGCGAGTACAAATTGAGCGAGTGCAAACTGAGCGCAAACTTCACAACTTAACCTAATCAATTGTCAAGGGCATACAGTTGACCTAACCGAGCATACAGTTTGACCTAACCGGGCATTCAATTAACCTAACCGGGCATGGGTACCCCATAATGAATTCGGGACCCGGAAAAGTAAATAGTACCCCTAACCTAGGCCTAGATGACGTCCCACTCGGACTGGGTTTCCGACGGTTAAATAGGAATTAACCCTATAAGAAATATAAACAATTAAACGTTCGAACGAGTGATAATGCTGAAAATATTCTCGACTTTCTTAACTTACGATATTTTTAAATCTGTTTTGAATAAATATACATTTTAATTAAATATATCTGTTATAAATAAATATTTTTTACAAGGTGAATTTTTATTATTTTTGCGTCAGTTTGCGCTCAGTTTGCACTCGCTCAATTTGTACTCGTTCAGTTAGCCTAATCGCTTAAAGCGTCAAGTCGCTCAATTTGTACTCGCTCAATTTCCTTCGCTCAAAGTGCACTCGCTCAATGTGTATTCGCTAAATTAATGCAGTCCAGGTTTCTTCACCCCCACTCAATTGCTCTCTCTCTCTACAGGGGTCTTGTCCGCCCGTGTATGGAATATGCTTCTCATGTGTGGGGTGGCTCAACCCACACAGCCGGACTTGACCGGGTGGAATCAAAGGCTTTTCATCTCATCAATCTCACTCTCTTCGCCGCAATGTTGCCTCACTCTCTCTTTACTATCGCTATTATAACGGACATTGCTCTTCTGAACTATCTAACTGCATGCCTCCTCCTTTAAGGAGAACACGCACAACAAACGTTCTACACTTTCTCATTCCTTTTTTGTCGAACTCTCTAACGCAAAGGTTAATCGGTATTTTCAATCTTTCATCTACTTAACCGGTGAACTCTGGAACAACCTTCCTCAATCCATTTTTCCTTCTATCTATGGCCTTCTATCTTTCAAACGCAGAGTGTCTAGGCATCTCGAAAACCCTGCACCTTGATTTTGGCTCTCTTCTTCTATGGGCGGGGAGGCACTTTTGCGGACATTCGCCCTTGGCTCCTCCTTCCTGCATAATATATTGTGTATATATATATATATATATATACAGTATATATATATATATATATAAAAACGGGTGATTCATACAGCTTTTGGACAGTGGCTAGAGGAATCCTGAGCCATTCTTCGAGCAAACCCTGCTCCAATTCCTCCAAAGACGCCGGCGGTGGGAATCGGCTTCTGACCTGCTGCTCCAACTGACACCACAGATGCTCGATAATAAGATCCGGGGATTGTGGAGGCCAATCCAAGCGTTCTACTTCACTAACATGCTCTTCAAACCAGTTTTTAACGACCCCAGCGGTGTGGATTGGTGCATTATCATCCTGGAAGACGGCGCCGCCATTGGGAAACAGCGTTTGGACCATGGGATGGACCTGGTCAGCCAATATTGACAGATAGACCTGGGCGTTAACCCTACCATGCAGTACTACAGCTGGGCCAAGAGTATTCCACGATATTGCTGCCCAAACCATCGCAGATCCGCCTCCATGCTTAACGGTTGGGGTCAGGCAGTCGGGGTCATAAGCATCTTTAGGCTGTCTCCAGACGTAAACTCGACCGGAACATGGAAATAGCGTAAAGGAGGATTCGTCGGAGTAGACTACATTCTTCCACCGGTCCATTGACCAATTCTTATGGTCATTACACCATTTTCTGCGCCGCTCACTGTTGATGTGCGAAAGGAAGGGTTTGGCAGTTGCAGCCCTCCCATGGTATCCAGCTCCATGGAGCTCGCGACGTACAGTTCTGGTCGATACCGGGCCTGCAAGATGCTGGTTAAGCTCTGCAGTCACTTTTGGAGCTGTGGTCTTATGGTTCTTTGTCACAATGCGCTTTAGCACCCGGTGGTCTCGATCACACAGCTTCTTCTTGCGTCCACTATTGCATTTGTCGGTGCTTGTCTTTCCATGGTTTTGGTATGCAGACATGACCATAGAGACAGTTCCTCTGGATACATTGAACATCTGAGCGGTTTTCGTCATCGATGCACCAGCCATCCGTGCTCCGACAATTTGCCCTCTTTGGAAGTCTGACAGGTCTTTCATAACTGCTAATTCATAATTCACTCAGATCTGTAAAAACAACGTGAGGGTTATAACATGACGTATACACTCTTTGTTACGCATTTAAATAGGTTTGCCAGTCATTTGACCGTTTACTTTGTGTCTGAGCAGTCCGTAAAGATAACCGGTGAAATCGGCGGGTGTTCATATTATTTTGTCTAACCCCTGTATGTATTTATCTATATGCAAACAAGTTTTCAGACTAAAATATCAAATAATTCAAGTCGTATCAACATTTAACGAAAGAGTATGATTTTTCTACTTAACATGCAAAAATTAATTATTAAACCTTTTTAATATTTTTTATAAAAATAATTATTTTAATGTAAAATTTACCTGAAATTATTAAAAACATTGTTCGAAATGCTTTCTTTCCATTTCAATAACTTTTTTTTATGCTTGGCCGGAATATGGGAGAACTTAGCAGAGCGAGTCTACAGGACTAGGATAAAAGATGTCGCTCATTTACGCGAGATCATCATTCAAAAATTATACAATAATAGACAGTAATAGACAGTGGTTAATTTATTCAAACTCAAAAGATGCAGTATTTTGCTTTTGTCGTAAAATATTTGGTATATTGAAAGCTTCTTTGAATTTCGAAGGAAATAGAGACTGGAAACATTCATCAGCGGTTCTTCATTATCATGAAAAAAGTCAAGAACATTACAATTGTTTCCAGAAATGGATGGAATTAGAAAAAAAGGCTAAGAACAGCTTCGACCACTGACAAAGAAATGCAATTTACCATCGAGAGCAACGACATTGGAAAGATGTTCTAAAGCGCATAATAGCTGTTATTAAATTACTTGCTAAAGAAAATATGGCGCTGCGAGTAGCTGCGATACCCTTTATTCAAAAAATAATGGCAAAATTTTAAAAATTGTTGAACTTTTGGCAGAGTTTGATGCCGTCATGAAACGACATATCACCAGAATTAAAGAAAAAGGAAACTCATGTTCATTACCTTGGAAAAAGAATCCAAAATGAAATTATAAGTTTGTTAGGCAATAAAATTAAAGACGTAATTATAAATAAGGTAAAAAAGGCAAAATATTTTTCCATTATATTCGATTGTACTCCTGACATCTCCCATACAGAACAAATGACCATGATCATAAGATACGTAAATATTCAAGAAGAGAACAAAGATTACTCTGACGTTGTTAAAGTTGATGAGATGTTTATTTATTTTATAAGCATTCAAGATTCTATTGGTGCGGGTATAGCAAGAACAATTTTTAAAAACCTTGAAGAATTAAATTTAAATGTTATGAACATACATGGACAAGGTTGTGATAATGGAGCAAATACGGTAGGAAAATAAATGGACTTCATGAGCCACTGGTTATCTGACAATTTTTTGGCAAAATTTAAAGACTTTGTTTTGCCGTCTCGTTTGAAGAATTCAGTCAGCTCGTTTTTCACTGACTCAACTCTTGCTACCACATTTCCCGGTGACAGCCAGCGTACCTCAGTGTGAAATAGCATGACTTCTTCATCTGCACCAAACTCCTTGCAAAGTAAGTGGAAGAGGCGAGTATTGAAGGCATTAGACTTGATAGCATTCACCATATGAACGACATCAAGAACTAATCTTAGTTCTGGTGGGAGTGTTTTACGTAGATGCCAGAGCATATCGGTAAATCATGCAGTGAAGATGCTTTGAATCCGGGCTCGCTTCCTTCACTTTTGCTAGAAATCTCGAATGCTTACCAAGCATCGCAGGTGCTCCATCCGTTGTACAAGCACACACATTGTCCCAAGTCAGTCCCTCGGTTTTGAAAAATTTAGAGACCTCTAAGAAAATGTCTTCTGCTCTAGTAGTAGATTCGAGAGCATGACAAAACAGGAATTCGTCTTTGAAATCTCCGCCATTTATATATTGCGCGAAGACGAGTAGTTGGCACAGTTGGCCACGTCTGTCGATTCATCGAGCTGAATTGAAAATTTGCTTAAGGGTGCTTCACGTATTTCAGCAACTACTTGGTGCTTGATGTTCTCCGACATCTCTAAGATTCTCCTTTGGGCAGTATCGTTTGAAAGAGGCAATAATAATACTTTATTCTCGGCAGTCTCCGATCATGCAACGAACTATATCTTTGGAGCAAGGGATAATCAATTTTTCGGCAATGCTGTGAGGTTTTTTTCTTTGCTATTTTTAACGATACCATGTATGAGGCACGTAATGCTGCCTCGTCTTGTTTGCTAATGCTCCCGGATCGATCAAAACATGCTCGCTTCAGTCCCGCTTCTTTTCGTTTGAAGAAGGGAACGTCCTTCTTAACAAGTTCTGTATGGCAGCCACTTAAGTGTCTCTTGAGGAAACTTGGCTTTAGTCAGAAACGGCCCTAGGGTTGCTGGTGCCACGGGCAAGCTGAACTTCGGCACCCTTACAAGTATAATTTTAAAATTTTTTCACAATGAGGAAAAACTACAAATGTAGGAATAAAGAGTTTATTACAATTAACGATATTCACTCAAAGTACAACTAACCATTCTCACAATGGAACCATGTATGAAAATATGAGATGCAGTGTTGCCACTTTTTGTCAGAGGTAAATCCACAAAAAAATTTAAAAATTCTACAAAGTGGCAACACTGATGAGATATTAAAGGATGGCAGCGCTGCCAGGCGTATGTAATTTGCGCTCAACGCTCACTTACGCAGCCACATCAACCCATGTGACACGTCATCCCATGACGGGCCAAGCTGACCTTAACTTTACTGGTAGTCTGGTACTAATACTATTGACTAATATAATGTTATAATTCCTGAAAATTTAACTCCACATCAAAGAATTTTCATATTTGTCTCTTTTATTTCATTTTATTTTATTTATTTATTTTTCCATTTTACCTTTTGTATTTGGAAGATCCCACACACATGACGTGGCGCCTCTTAGCACGTGGCGCCCCGGGCAACTGCCCGAGTTGCCGGTACCTTGAGCCGGCCTTGGCTTTAGTGAATTTAATGAGAACACCTTGTTGCATATAACACATTGAGGCAGCTCGATCCCATTTTCGATAATAGATGTGAACCCATACTGTATGTAATTTTCGTTATACCGTCGTTTCTTAGTTGCAGATGCTGTAATTGTAGTAAAATTAAAATTACATTATTACTATATGCACCACTATTATATATATATATATATATATATATATACCTCGGTGGTGTAGTGGTTAGCGTCGCTGACTACGAATCCATCGGCCCCGGGTTTGAGACCCGACGGCAGCCGGCGCGCAGCAAAACCCAGCTGTTCATCCTTCCACACAATAACGAAAGTGGTTGGTAGATAAATGGGTGGCCTAGTGGTTAAGACGCTGGGCTGCTGATGGGGCGTGGTTCGGATTCCACGTTAAACTGTAGGTCTAAGGTGGAGTGGAAAGCTTGACCTTCGTCAGAATGAACAATTTTTACTTATATATTTCCAATTTGAGAGGATGGTTAAGACACGTGAGTTATCTAGCCAAGACTTAGGAAAATTGACTGCTCTTGTTAAAATGGGTAATTATTCTAATACAAGTATTGCAAAATTGCTGAAGGTAAGAGAAGGTACAGTCAGATACCATAAGAAACGTATTTTAAATCAAGGGAGTACCTGTAAGTTAGTCTGAACTGGAAGAAAGAGGGTTTTGTAAGAGCGTGGTGTAAGGCATCTAAAATTTCTGGCTTTGGAGAATAAATTTATGACAGCAAATGACTTGAGTAAAGAATTAGTGAAAGCGGGAGAAACAAAAGTTAGTGCTGATACAATAAGAAGACGGTTAACAGATAAAATATTTGCTAGAGTGAATAAGAAAAAACCTTTATTGTCAAAGAAGAATGTGATAGCACAATTAGAATTTGCTATTCAACACAAAGATTGGAGGAGGAAAATTGTTAATAGACGAATTGGTGAAGAATATAAGAATGAATCCCTTATTCTGATTGTGAAAAAAGGAGGTGGGGGAATCAATGTGTTGGGCTGTTTCTCATCAAAGGGAGTTGGAAAATTACACCGGATCACTGGGAATGAAAATGGGCACATGGATCAATATGTATTCAAACATCTATTCACTAATATTGCAATCCCAGCTGCTAAAGAACTTCATAGAGATTATGCAAACTTCATATTTCACTAAAACAGCTCTACAGTAAGCTTGAAGAAGAAGGGTTTCAAATGCTAGGATGGCCATCTCAGAGTCCAGATTTAAATCCTATTGAACAGCTTTGGGATGAGCTCGCAAGAAAAGTAAGAACAAGAGAAGATAAAGCAAAAAATAAAGAAAATTTATGGAGAGTTCATCAAGAAGGGTGGTATAAAATCAGTCCTGAATCGTGCACAAAGTTGGTTGACTCAATGCCTCAGCGTCTTGAACTAGTCTGGAAAAACAAGGGTGGCCATACAGGATACTAATTTTCATAAGTTTTTACAAATAAATGTCTACAAATAAGTATGGTATTTTTCTTTTTATTGTCAAATATATCAAATATTACAATTAAATATCTTATTATATATGCACATTCTTATTCCAAATATATTACAACGTACGATTCGTAAATACTTTTGCGGCCCAGTATATATATATATATATATAAAGGGCGTGCAGTCAGTGGAAGAAAGGGAAGCAATGCTTCCCTATTATAAAAATGTGCAAAGGAAAAAAGTCTTTTGCAATGTTTGAATGTGACACTATTTTTCCATCTTCAACAAAATTGAGATTGTACGAACTCACAGCCCAACCTATGGTGGCCCACTACCCGAGTATGCAGCGGAAAGGTAGGGTACTGAAATCTCAGATATGCATCCTTTTCGAGACTCAAATTTGAGCTTTTTTTTCTTCATTGGAAAATTGGCTATCTTAGAATAAGAGCATTATTGACAACAAAAATCATTTATTACCAAAGAATATATTGGATGGTTTTCAAAATGTTACCTACGTCAATAATTTTTTGAATAAACGAAATCATAATTAACATAAATCTTCAAATTCTCGTATCATTTGTTCCACTATGGTAAAAAGGAAGCATTTTGAGGAATGTGTACATCGACAGTAAAATATCAATGGAGCTTAACTCCAAAAACCTTTCAGCAAATTTGGTACTAATAGTCTATTCATTGATACCAAACTTGCGTGACCGGTTGGAAGTTTATAAGGCTCACTCTGCCATTTGCCACATTGACTGCAGAAATTAAACGAAACTAAAAGATATTAATATGCTTTGTAAACTAAGATGGAGAAAAGATAACATGGGTAATAAATTATTCATAATTACTATTTTATCTATTCATGATACGCAATAAACAAATAACTACAAGAAATGCAAGATATAATTCTATAGTTAATTTGCCATTTACCTCGTGCATTTCTTGTGTAGCTGTGTATTCTTTTCAAATGGGAGAAAGAACGATCAACTGATGCGCTCGTCGGTGGAAGACTCAAAGCTAATTCACAAAACTTCATCAATTGATGTAGGGCTGTATCTAGCTTGGCATTTCGCAAATAGTGATGTAGCTCGTTCGCAGGTTTTTCCTTTCAAATTGGATCCAGTATACAAAACCGAAAGCTCACTTCTCAAGCGAGGAATATCAAAATATTCTCCATAATTATCTTGCAATGATTGAAAAGCTGCCTCAAGAAATTTCCTTATGTTGTCTTCCTGTTTTTAAATATTCAGGAGCTGAAGAAAGGTTATATTTTTCAAACTTTGAAACGTAGCTTCGATTTGGTCGCAAATTGCATCCAAAATTTCATAAAATAGCCAAAGGGAAAGAGCTACACATTTTCAGATGTCGCTAGAAAATTAACGGATCTTTTCCGTTCTACCCCAGCAACAATTCCTAGTGTAGTTTTACTTGCTGAATTCAATAATATATATATATTTTATTTTGGAGAAAGTATTCGTGCTTTAATTAGTTATGGTTATAATTATTAACTTTTTTCTCTCTTTTGTAGATATTGTTATGGATGATAAATGGAATTTCATAAACATAGTTAAGGAAATAACGTTCTACCCCAGCCTTCTTTAGTTAACCTTATAAGGCTAATTAACGAAAATATCATGACCTAACCTAACCAATCGTCAAGGGCGTACAGTTGATTTAGCTAAACAAAGGAACGAGAGACATTGGGGAACATCTAAAAATATGATAGATTCTTATTTATGTGAATTTCTGTGGAGAAGACAAAAAGGAAAGGACATTTTTATTGAAATCTTAAATGCAATCTCTACTTTTAAATAAAATAAACGGACTATAACTCTTTTGATATTAATTTCTCCAAAATAAGATATATATTATTGAATTCAGCAAGTAAAACTACAATAGAAAATAATATATAATTTCATTTTTTGTTGCTGGGGTAGAACAGAAAAGAGCAGAGGTGAAGATAGACATAATAGTCTAGCTTTAATCTCGATTGAGAGAAAGCTTCTCAAAGAAATGAAGAACGATCTTTTATATGAAGACGTAATAAATGTATTCAATCGAAAGGATAGGAGGATTGAATTAACATATAGATAAGGTAAATATTTCCTTTTCTTTTATCATTACCTAGGTATCCATTTCATCTTTAATATAATTGGTGTTTACGTGCAATTAATATGGACCTTGATTCACCACCTGATATATATATTTTTTTGCTAAAAAATATAAACTTTTAGTAATCCATTTAAAATGATTCCCTATCACAATACACCACCGCACGCCCCTGATATGTATCACAATGCCTGTAATTGTAATAAAATTAAAATTACAATGCAGTAGTTACATTTTTAGGTAACACAAGCGGTAGCTCGCTATCGCCCTCCAGGCAGGTAGTAGTATATGTCACAGTATATGTAGCAGCATATGTCACAGCTAGCTGTATATTCTGATATGGTTTAAAATTGAATGGATAATAATAATTTTTTTTTTCACTTTTTCATCTATTCTTTTATTGGTTGAGATTTAAAATTATATTATACGAGGCCTTCATAGGAAGAAGTGGCTAAGCGACAAAAGTAAAAAAAACGCTATTACCCTCACCCCTCTCCCCCATTTTGTTCATTCATTCCTGTACCCCCAGGAAAACTTAATACGTACCCCTAGGGGTACACGTACCCCAGTTTGAGAACCCCTGAATTAGTATATCTAAGTCTAATTTTCATAAACTCCAATTTTTCCTCCATTGTTTTGGGACTTTGCCCGAAAATATTTGGGCAGCCCCCCAAGACCCCCTGTCCAGTACGCCTATGCTTGGAGAGGCCAAACAGAGTGGTAACAGCAGTCTTCTTGCAGTCGGTAGGATTCATGGGAATTTGATATGCCCTGATGAGGTTGATCCCACCCCGCTCCCCCACACACAAAAGTAAAAAACGCCATTACCCCCACCCCCACTACCCCCTGGCGGGTAACACTGACATATACTGCTACCCGGGCGGGTAGCAGTATATGTCACACAATGTGAAGCTCAAGATTTTCACGGCTGCGTTCTTTTCTGTAGTTTTATCGCGGTGCTGGGGCCTTCGGACCCAGTAACCGGTGACCTAGGACCGGGAAACTTGACAGAGCACATCAGCAGCTCATGGGCTATCAGTTGATGGTGGTTGCAGAATTTTCCGATGTGCCGTTTAGGCTGTGCACGGTTCCGAAGAAAACGGACACATACACACACACACACACACACACACACACACATTTTAGCTCAATAGTATATTAGATTTAGATACAAGCGGTAGCTCGCTATCGCTCGCGACCGTTGTACAACTTGGCCCTCCGGGCGGGTAGCACTGTGACATATACTGCTATATACGCCATTACCCCCATTACTCCTCACCCCCACTCCCCCATTACCCACACACACAAAAGTAAAAAACGCCATTTTTTTTCTGATTTTTAGTGGGCTGAATTTTTTTGCTAATTCAAAAAGGGCCATATAAGTCCCTACGAAGACTCTGGGGAGGACTTCGAAGCTTATGCCACGAGGGTGAGGTTGTTTTTCGAGGCAAATTCCATTCCTGATGCTAAAAAAGTATCTACCTTAACTATAATAGGCCCTAAAACGTTTGGCTTAGTTATGGACCTAGTTGTTCCTAAAGCACCCGAAACTTGCACCTATAGTGAAATGGTACAGGCCCTAACCAATCACTACAAACCCCAAGTAGTTCTCATCTGTGAACGTTTCAAATTTTATTCGAGGCATCAGACTGTGAATGAAAGCATTGCAGAGTTTGTTGCAAATATAAAAGCCCATAGCCGTACTTGTAAATATGGGGACAAATTAGACGAAATGCTAAGAGATAGGTTTGTAATGGGTCTCAGAGAAGAGTTTACCCAGAGAGACCTATTAGCTATACATGACCTAACTTTTAGTCAGGTTGTAGACATAGCTGCGGCTAGGGAAGCAGCTGCTAAAGATGTTAGAGCTTTTGGCAGTCACAGTAGTAAAGCCCAACACGTAAATAGCTTTAAATCTTCTAGCCCAGGCAGACCTAATGAGCCTACTAGACAAACAAATAAAAGGTATGCGGCAAATACGACTAAACCTACTAATTCAAACGCTAAACAGGAGGAAAAGCCTTCCAAGCCATGTACTGGGTGTGAAAAACACCATTGGAAGAAGGACTGTCCTTTTAAAGAAGTAGTTTGCCGAAGCTGTAGTAAAATAGGCCACATAGCTAAAGTCTGTTTTTCAAAGAAAAAAAGGGGTGAAAATTCTAATTATAACATTTCTAGTGTAAATCCTCAAAAGGGAAATACTTCGAACATTGGAGTGAAAAACCTATTTTATGAGCAGCAAAATGGTGATAATAAAGGTCAATATATTGTAGAGGTAGGCCTAAATGGAATTACAATTCCTCTAGAACTAGATACAGGTGCTGCCCGAACTGTTATGTCCAAAACAGTTTTTGACAAAACTTTCAAAAATGCACCTAAACTACATGCATCTAAAACAATACTAAAAAAATATGGGGACATACAAATACCTATTTGTGGAGAAGCATCCATCACAGTTACACTCAAGAAAACTTTGTCTCATCTTTTAACTCTTTTAGTGGTGCATTAGCAAGGGTCAGGCAGATGAGCATACAGTCGCGTATCCGTCTGACATAGGCTCATTGTTAGAGTAGTTTCCTTCTCTTTTTGGGCCTGAAGTAGGCAAGCAAAAAGGTCATCAGGTCTGTATAGAGGTAGACCCTAATGTAACTCCGAAATTTTGTAAGGCTCTCAATTGCACATGCACTGCGGGAGAAGGTAGATTTAGAAATTGACAGGCTGCTCAAAGATAAAATTATCGAACCAATCACACACGCTAAGTGGGCTGCCCCGGTAGTTCTACAGATCTACAGAAGATAAGGCTAACAAAGACCCTAAGATCCACTCTAAGGTTAGCCCGAGAGAAAGGAAAGAGTAGGGGTTAAGAGAAGAGAATAAGGGGTTAAGTAAGTAGTAACATCTATCACTCGTGGGTTAACATTCATTCAGAAAAAGAGAAAGAAAGACTCCATCATCATCCGCCGGCCACTGCCGACAAGTTGGAAAAATAGTCGAAGAGAATAGGAGAGGGGTGAAAGATGAAAAGCAAAATAAGAACGCTTACAAACCAAGCAAACACAGTCTTAACTCACTGTCATACCATGCAAACGACATACATGCAAGTAAAGAGAGTTACAGACATGCAAGTAAGGAGAGCATTAAAAAAAAAAAAAAGTAGGTAGAGTATAACAAAAAGTGGGTTAGTTTACTCTACGAGCTACATCTACGTTCGTGTTAATCTTTTTTTTTTATTTTATTGCTGCCATCACACGCTGGCATGTCACAAGCTGGCATTAATCGTCAACAGACTCATCCTCGACCACCATCCCCAGAGCTCCTGTTACTAATTGTTTTTTTATTTTAAACAACGTTAATATTTTTAAAATGTCTGTCTAGACGGTTTTTAAACACATTAACGCTGGTAGAGTTAACAACTGACGCGGGAAGATTATTCCATTTATCAATTACTTTAAACGTAAAGAAGTTTTTAGCGATATTAGTAATGAAACGTCTGCCACGCAACTTAAATCCGTTATTGCGAGTATTACTATTATCGAAAGTGAACAGTTTGTCAAAATTTACGTTATCGATGTTATTAACGATTTTGAAAACTTCAATAAGCTCCCCCCTTAATCTCCTAATTTAGAGTGAATGCAAGTCTAACTCTTTAATCCTATATTCATAAGGCTTGTTGCGCAATGACGGAATTAGTTTCGTGGCACGACGCTGAACCATTTCTAACCTATCAATATCCTCACGCAAATACGGGCACCAAAACTGAACGGCATATTCTAAATGAGGCCTGACTAGGGACTTGTAAAGGGGCAATATAATATCCTTCGATTTAAATTCGAAATTACGTGCTATGAAGCCTAACATCCTATTAGCTTTTGCGCAAGACTCCAGGCACTGGTTCCTAACTTTTAAATCCTCAGATACGCGTACGCCTAAATCTACTTCCTCGTCAACGCTCGCTAACTCTCTATCATCCATCGTGTACGTGTAATTATTGTTACGAGAACCTATATGCAAAACTTTACATTTGTCTACGTTAAATTGCATCTGCCACTTATCCGTCCACTCCATAATCCTATTTACATCGTCTTGGACCTATTTCTATCGTCCTCGTATTATTTCTATCGTCCTCGTTAACAACCTTACCGCCTATTTTAGTATCGTCCGCGAATTTTGACACGTTACTAGTCAATCCTACATCTATGTCGTTAATGTAAATTACGAATAGCAATGGGCCTAACACTGAACCCTGTGGGACACCGCTACCTACATCCAACCACCCCGATTCACTACCATTAACAACGACCCTCTGTCTCCTAGCACGAAGCCATTCCTCTAACCAGTTAGCTACCTGACCGCGTATACCGTGCGCTTTAACCTTCGCAATTAATCTTCTATGCGGAACTGTATCGAACGCCTTTTTAAAATCTAAATAAATAACGTCAGCCGCTCTATGCCTATCGTATTCGCGCACTATTTCGTTATAAAATTCTAACAAATTAGTTAAACAAGATCTATGGCGTCGAAACCCATGCTGACTACTATTAATCAAATCTCTACTTTCTAAGTGATCGATGATACGATCCCTAACTACGGATTCCAAAAGTTTACCGACAATTGACGTTAAGCTAATGGGCCTATAATTGCTAGCTACTGTGCGGTCGCCTTTTTTAAAAATAGGCGTGACGTTAGCTAATTTGAAGTCTTCAGGAATAATCCCCGTTTCGAGTGACTGATTAAAAATCTTCGTTAAGGGGCCTACGATAACGTCTTTCAAATGTCTGGGATAAAAAGCGTCAGGGCCTGGAGCCTTGCTAACTTTTAGCCTATCGATATAATGCGCAATCTCACCCTCGTAAACAGTTATTTCATCCAAAATAGTCTCGCTACTAAATGGAACGATATCGTCCACGTCGGGGACATTATTTACGTCTTCTACGGTAAAAACTGTCGCAAAAAAGTTATTGAAAATACCCGCCATCGCCTGAGCGTCAGAAGCCAAAGCGCCGTTAACATCCACTAGAGGGCCTATGTTATCTTTTATCGGCTTACGATTATTGACGTATTCAAAAAACTTTTTTGGATTATGTTTACTATCCGCAGCTATAAGTATCTCTAAATTACGCTTAGCATTCCTAACTGATCTTTTAACCTGACGTCTAAGCTCGATATATCTATTAAAGTTAGCTGCCGTGCCATTGCGCTTATTAAGTCTATACGCTCTGTTACGCTCGTTTATGAACTCGCCTATTTCCCTAGTCCACCACTTGGGCCTACCATGATTTCTAGCGCGCTTGGGCCTACGAGGAATAAACTCCCTTTCAATATTCATAAAACTTTCTTTAAACGCCTCCCAATGCAAATTTGTGTCATTACCCATAAATAAGTTATCCCAGTCCACTACTCTCATCCTATCCGCAAAACTATCAAAATTAGCCCTACGAAAATCAGGGACTTCTATTACGTTACTATCCTTAGTGTTTTCTATCAATAACTTAAACCTAAGAATTTGATGATCACTACATCCTAAACTCTCGCCTACTTCTAAACCTTCGACTATATTTTCGCCGTTCGTCATCACCAAATCTAAAATATTGTCACCGCGCGTTGGTTCGGTAACCATCTGTCGTAAAAATTATCTTCCATGAACTCAATCAATCTCAAACCCTCCTCATTACCAGTAAAAGTCTCGTAATTAACATTAGGGCAGTTAAAGTCTCCGACAATTATACTATTCCGATTGTCAATAAAGTTACCAAGAAGTGAGTAAAATCTAGTATCGGTATCGAGGGGTTGAAGGGAGGTCTATAAACAAACAAAATTAAAACTAATACTACGCGCCCTAACTTCAACGCATATCGCATTAATTGCTGCCGGAAAATCTATCTTAACCTCGATAGCCCTAAAGGAATTACGAATGTACAGCAAAACGCCGTCACCAAACCTATGTAACCTATCATTAGTAAAGAGTTTAAAACCCGGTATATCAAGTTCCCCAACAAGTCCCGAGTCACGGTATTTAACCACGTTTCAGTGATAGCAACTGTATCGTAGTTGCCGGAATAAATTATACCTTAAATTAGTTTTTTATTTCTAATACTACGCGCGTTACAATAAAAGACATTTTAGTTATGTTTTACCACGGGCCGGCGTTTTAAACTATTTTTCACGTCGGGCCTGCGTTCCCCGGACCCACAACGCTTAAAGAAGGCTTCGACCTATACAGCTTTCGTACGTTTTCGTCAATTAACCTACCTTGCCTAGCATTACCTATTTCATTAAAATGCACCCTATCTTTTATAAAAAGGCTAGGATCACTGAATTCTGACCACAGCTTTACGAACGGTACATTTTCCTCAGCAGAAATCTCTTCTAATTTAGTATTCAAAAATATCATTTTAGACGTAATCCTAAGACCCAAACCGTGCCTCGGGGTAATACCTAGAACTAAAGACCTATCTGACCTCGCCTTTAGAGACCTAATTAACACCCTATATCTCTCCCAAAGGTTAGGCACTCTCGTATCGGGCCTATACGAGTCGTTGCCTCCTACCATCGTCACCAACATCGAGTGACGGGAGGCAACGTCAATCCTGTCCACTTCGTCTCTAACTCTGTCAACCCTGGCCCCTGGGAGACAGACCCTCCTCCTCTTGGTTGGATGCCGTTCAACGAACTCTTGTCCATATGGCGCACTAAAGAGTCCCCAATTAAAATAGTTTCCCCCTCATTCACGTCCCTTTCCAAATGGGCGAAAGGGTTCGAAACCTCGATAGGGGGGGGATTCCTATCACCTAACGTACGCGGCCTAGCTCCACCCTTAACTTCTCTAAATCCCTCCCCATCTACTAATCTCGGACCAACCTTAACCCTTCCTCAACTCTATCCAACCTTCCCGAAGCTACCTAAACTAGAAACTAGGTTACGCACCTCACCCTTCAAATTACTAACGTCTTCAACGTTAGTATTGGTTCGGCTTTCGTCAACCGTAGCCCTACCCCTGCCCTCATCAAGCGTTGCAAGTCTTTCCGTTACCTCACGTACACTGCGTTTTATGTCAACTATTTCCTCCATTAACTCGCAAAAGAAACAAACTGATCTCTCGGTAATCGCCATAGGACCGCCGTTATAATCTTTAAATCCGAATACCACCGGTTTACCCCACACCTAACACACGACGCTTTCTGCGACGGCATCGCGCAGTTAAAAATTAGTTTATAACCGTCACAAATTTAAGTTAAATTAAGCCGGCACGCTATGAAAACTTCTAAATCGCTAAAAACCACTAATATTCAATTACTTAACTAAAATGTGAATATAAACACAAGTATATAAAATTCAAAACTTTCCAAAAGTAAAATTATCAGCAATATGCAAAAGTAGATGCAATATCAGAGAGCTCAGGAAATGCGTCCGTTCAGTACACAATCTGGCTGACGAATGAGTACAGAGTCAGTGCGGTGATGTGGAGATTACCGTTTAACAGCAAATAGAGCAGTCCTTCTAGATTACTACCCTATACCCAAGCCTGATGAATTATTTAGCTCTCTTGCTGGAGGTAAATATTCCACAAAACTAGGTATGTCCCAAGCCTATGCTCAAATAAATTTAGATGAAAATTCTAAAGAGCTAACTATCATAAATACGCACCGAGGTCTATATAAGTACAATAGGCTATGCTATGGAATAGCATCGGCTCTGGTATTTTTCAGAGGACAATGGACCAAGTTCTAGGTCACATTCCGAGGGTACTTTGTTTTCTAGATGATGTCCTCAGTTTAGGTTCATCTAAAAAAGAACACCTAACTAGATTAACCACAGTTCTAAAAAGACTCCGGGATGCCGGACTTAAGCTAAAGAAAGAAAAGTGTTCGTGGGTCACCAATGATGTTTCATATTTAGGGTTCCGCATAGATGCCTCATGCATTCATCCAACGGTGGATAAACTAGAAGCAATAAAAAATGCACCACCTCCACAAAACATCACACAGTTACAAGCTTATTTAGGTCTCCTAAACTTTTATAGGAATTTTTTGCCTAATGCATCGACTTTCCTTGAACCCCTAAATAAGTTATTACGACCTGGGGAACAGTGGAGATGGGAGAAAACCCAAAAGGAAGCATTTGAAGCTTCCAAGGGCGTACTACTAAAGCCCACTCTCCAAGTGCATTGTGATCCTAAACTTCCTCTCATAGTTGCAGCAGATAGCAGTTCTTATGGAATTGGGGCAGTGTTATCTCACCACATTGATGGTGTAGATAGGCCTATCTGTTTTGCTTCTAGAACACTAACTGAGACTGAAAGGCGATATGCACAAATTGAACGTGAAGCCTTAGCCTTAGTATTTGCAGTAAAAACATTTAATTTCTATCTATGGGGTCATGAATTCAAGTTAACTACTGACCATAAGCCTCTTTTAGGTTTATTTTCACCTAATAAAAATATTCCAGTTATGGCCTCAGGTAGGATGGGCGCTGATTCTACAAGCCTATAAATTTGACTTAGTACATAGGTCAGGCAAACTTCTAGGTACGGCTGATGCTCTAAGTAGGTTGCCTTTAGAAAATCCAAATGAATGCGTACCTATACCTACAGAATGGGTTCACTTGGTGGAGTTTTTGGAATCCACTCCAATATCTGCAGTACAAATAGAGCAGTGGACAAAATCAGACCCTATTCTGTCTAGGGTCATCCATTACTGTTCAGTTGGTTGGCCTACTAAGGTTGAGGGTGAATTACAGCCTTTTTATCAACGTCAGTCTGGACTCTCGATCCAAAATGGCTGTCTCTTATGGGGCAGCAGAGTGATAATTCTGAATGAAGGCAGGTAGAATTTAGTGAAGGAACTTCACGCTGAACACATGGGTGCAACAAAAATGAAAGAGCTGGCGAGAGCTTATTTCTGGTGGTCCGGTTTAGATGGAGAACTCGAATCATTGGTTCGTTCCTGTCAAAACTGCCTAGAGAACAGAGATCTCCCAAGGAAAAGTCCACTTCATCCGTGGGAATGACCTACTGTACCTTGGCATAGGATCCATATTGACTATGCAGGTCCTATAAATAATACCTATTTCCTAGTCATTGTGGACGCCTACTCTAAGTGGGTGGAAATTTTTCAAACCACTTCCACGACTTCGGGTGTTACTATTCGCTTACTCCGTTCGTGTTTCGCTCGATGGGGTTTACCCGTAGTTCTGGTTTTCGACAATGGTACTTGTTTTATCAGTGAGGAATTTCGTTCTTTTGTCCACCTAAATGGCATTAGACATGTGCGGTCTAGTGTTTTTCACCCGTCTACTAACGATCTCGCGGAAAACATGGTCCGTACTTTCAAGTCAGCCTTACGTCATTCTCATGGGGAGGAAATGCAAGTGGTGTTGGATAAATTTTGGTTTAAATATCGACTAACACCTCACACAACGACGGGGGTGTCTCCTTCTAAACTTATGATTGGCAGGGGAATTGTTCAGTTTTCGATCTGTTACGTCCAAACGAAACGTTACAACAACGAGTTTTACGCCATCAGGAAAAACAGAAGTTGTACCACGACACTAAAAAAAGGAGTTATATAGAAGCGCAACCTAATGATCCAGTTATGATTCGCAACTATGGGGCTGGACCAAAATGGGTTCCTGCAACTGTGCAGGAGAGAACGGGCCCTGTTTCCTTCAAGTGCCAACTAGAAGATGGTCGTTCTATTAAACGCCATCAGGACCAGATATGGGAACGTGAATTGCAGGATGACCAGAGTCTTCCGGAAGAGAGAACCGATCCTCTGGAAAATGGTTCAATTCGTCCGCCTATTCAGGTTGCACCTATTCCTACTACATCAACCCCGCTCCGCAGGTCGTCTTGTCTCTCTCATCCCCCCTGACAGATTAAACTTGTAGGGGAGGAGTGAGGTGACGTGTGTGTGTGTATATATGCGTAGAGTATAAAGTCACTAAAAGAAAGCTGGGATCACTTTAGCATATTGCTTCCCAAAAATAAACATTACACAACCAATTACAGTCACATTACAATAGTTTATAATATTTAGAGATTAGCTAGTCGAGAAAATGTAAATTTATGGACAACTTAACTTATGCTTTGCCATTTTTTGTGAATGTAAAATATTTGCATCACCTGAAGATCAGGGCCCCCAGCCTTCTTTAGTTAGCCTTATAAGGCTAACTAAAGAAAATATCACGACCTAACCAACCAATCGTTAGGTGAACTGTACGCCCTTGACGATTGGTTAGGTTAGGTCATGATATTTTCGTTAGTTAGCCTAGATTACCAACCTCTTTCTAACCAACCAACCTTTCTCTTTTTAACATATTGCTTCCCAGTGTTAATCACTTTAACATATTGCTTCCCAGGAGGGATCACTAACATGTTGCTTCCCAGGAGGGATCACTTTAACATATTGCTTTCCAGGAGGGATCACTAACATATTGCTTCCCGAATGCTTTGGGAAGCAATATGTTAAAGTGATCCGAAAACTGAATGGCAACACAAAAGGATAAACAGCGGAACGCGGTCTGTTCGTTTGTTTTGGCTGGACTAGCAGCACAGTTATTCATATCTGACTAAATCGTTGGTGCTAAGTTTAATTTGGTGATGTTGCTAAAGTGTTAGAATAGAGGCAGGAAGTTGTCAAAGTGTATATAAGGGTAGGGGTAATGTCTATACTGTAGCTTCTACATTAGTAAAGTGAGTGAGTTAGGTAGGCGGTCTGTAGGACGCTGGAAATCTATGCTAGACCCTAAAAAATATCTAAATCAAAGCACCTGTACAAAGCACGCTATTACAAAAAATTTGGTCTCAGAGCCTCCGAGAAATTGGACTTGGTTGGGATCAAGAGTTACCCAATCACATGGTGGTAAAGTGAAAATATTGATTCAAAGATTTGGCACATCTTAGAGACATTGAAATCCTAAGATGGTACTTTGGAGAGTTGAACAATAGTCCAGATAATTTGAAGCTGCACATCTTTTGTGATGCAAGTGAGGAAGCCTATGCAACTTGCATTTATATAAGAGGCACATTTGAAGAGGAATTAAGTTGCAGGTTGGTTGCTACAAAGAGCAGAGTAGCACCTTTGAAATGGCTTTCTATTCCAAGGTTGGAATTGATGGGTGCAGTCATTGCTAGTCGGCTTGCAATTACAGTGCAAAACTCTTTGGGCCTTTATGAAATTTCAAGCTATTATTGGACATACTTCACGATAGTTTGGCACTGGTTAAGAAGCCAGGCAAGGAAATGGAAACCATTTGTTGCCAATAGGGTGGAGGAAATTCAAGCACACACAGATCCAAAGCAATGGAAACATTGTCCAGGCACCCAGAACCCAGCTGATTTACCAACATGATGAATTTCAGTGAAAGATTTTGCACAGTCAAGTTTGTGGTGGAATGTCAAGGGCGGATCTAGGCATTTCAGTAAAGGGGGGTCCAAACAAAAAAGGGCACCCCCTAAAATAAAAAAAGCTCAGTACTAAAAATGTTTTTTTAAAACAAACCACCAATGAGCGAGTGTAAAATCAATTGTATTGTTTTATTAGATCAGTCTCATTCAAAAATGATACAAAATAAAAATCTAATTTGAGTACAACATTTATAACAGGAAATTTTTCAAACAGTAACAAACGTCTTACCAATTAAAAGAACTATGAGAATAAGACGAAGATAAAAATAGTGATATGGCTGCATCACTACTGTACTTAGGGCACCTATGAAAATCATTACAACGACAAATTTGGAAGTGCAATGTATACGGATAAACACTCAAAATAGAATTTGAATAAAATAAAATAACCATGATCTATTTACAAAAACAAAATTTGTTTTCGGAGGCATACATATCATTTGAATAGGGTACTTGCACTTGCAAAAAAGGGGCACTTGCGAGACATTGAGGGGGAGGTGTCCATACTTCGCCGACCCCCCCTCTAGATCCGCCTATGAATGGGCCACAGTGGCTAAAATTTGGAAGTGAAAATTGGCCTTCTAATCAGCCTATTGTAGGAGAACACCAGGCTGTAGAAGAATGGGTGAGTGAGATGAGAAAATGCACTGTGAACAGTTTTCAAGTTATGCAGCAGGACCGCATGTTGAGGCTTGAGGACAATAGCAGTCTGAAAAGGTTGTTAAGAGTGACAGCATGGGTATATAGATCCAGGTTTGGATGTGTTTTTGGATCAGGATTTATTGATAGTTGGAGGTAGACTACAGTTTTCTGAGTTTCCAGAGGAGAAAAGACATCCAATTTTGCTACCTTCTGGGGGGCACTTTGTGGAACTTTCGATCCTGGATACGCATCATAAGTTGTTACATGCTGGAGTTAGAGAAGTGATAATAGAGATCAGACATCAGTTTTGGATCCCCAAAATTAGACAAGTAGTAAAAAAGGTCTTGCATGGATGTGTGGTTTCCAAGCGTTGAAGTGCAAAGCCTCGTCATGAAAATGTGGCTCCACTTCGAAGAGAACAGTCAGTGGCGTAGCTAGAGTTTGTGCCGCCCGGGGCGGTCCTTGAGTTCGCCGCCCCCCTGAAACACAACACAATACACATAACAAACATACTTAAACAAAAAGTGAAAACGACGTATAGAAAAAAACCTGTGAAAAATATTAGGACAACATGTTTACTTCTGAAGTGAAAAAATTAACTACAACATTCTACACAGTTATTTTTCTTGCTTTTCTGTTAGCAAAATCTTCGATGACATTGTCGAAGTCTATTTCGTCTGTCAATTGTTGTTCTATAGACAGTATGGCAAGATTTCTCAACCGCAAGGTGCTCATAGTAGATCTTAGGTAATTCTTTACCAGTTTTAGTTTAGAAAAACTCCTCTCACAGCTAGCAATACTAACAGCAATTATGAGAAAAATCCGCAGCAGTATTACAATATTTGGAACCGAGTTACCAAGATTATACTTTTGAATAAACTGCAAAAGTTCAAGGGGGCCTTCCTTCCACGTCTCTGTTTCGTCTTGCGTAGCAGCAACAGCAATAAAATGCTGAAGTCTTTTTCTCTCAACGAGGAACTCTTCCTTATCAATGTCATCGTGATCGTGATCTAGTTGACACTCATATTTATCATCCAAAAGATTCGACGGGGTAAGGAAGGCATATTTCTCAGCAAGTTCATGAAGCTGTTGAAATCTCAAAGTTATTTCTTGGATCACTCTGTCCAGCGAAGAAAACATTTCTCTCGCCAACTCAGTTTCGTATGGCAATTCAGCATCTCGTGATCCTTCACCAAACATTTGTTTCTTCTTTCTACTTCGACGCTGACGCTCCATGACTATCCCCAGATCATCACAAATTCATTTGGCATAGGTTACTCCATTATTCACTAGCTCGTCCCTGTTTTCAACTAGAAATGCTTTTAAAGCCCTGAGTTTTATATCACATTGTTGTATGTTCAATCCTTTGGTTTGGAGGTAAGCCTGTGTGTCGTTAATTTCTAGAAGGACGGGTCCCCACAGGCCAAGAAAGCACAGAAAGGAAAACGATTGCAACGCACCAAGCAGCACGCCAGCATCTGACCTGGTAGCTGTATTTTCTTCTTCACCAGTTAACTGTTCTAAAGCACTTAAGATTTTTGAGAAATGTTTTTTTACAACACTCACAGCTTCTCCCCTTGCACTCCACCGAGTTTCTATTACGCGCTTGACACTTTGACCAGTGACTGTTTTTAGAACATCCCAACGATGGGTTGATGAAGAAAAAAACGTGAACAAACGCTCCACAATTCCAAAAAAGGTAACAGAATTCACAGCAACAGAAGCTGCTTGTACACCCGCCAAATTCAGCGTGTGATTTGTACAAGCGACAAATTCTGCTTTTCGATTAATTTCCTTGATACGTCTCTGAACACCAGTATGTTGACCAGCCATTACAGCAGCATTATCATATGCTTGTCCTCTACAATTTTGAATATCAATTCCGTCATTTTCTAATTTTTCCAAAATCATTGTTGAAATATTCTCGGCGGTTTTACCTTTTGTTTCAATGAAATCAACAAATGATTCCACAACCTCCACTTTAGTTCCATCGATCATAACGTAGCGTAAAACTTGGCTCGTTTGATCCTTATGAGAAATATCAGGAGTGCTGTCGAATATCATGGAAAAGTACTTGGCTTGTTTTACTCGCTCGATGACTTTGCTTCTTACATTTTCTCCCAAAATTTCTATAAACTCGTTCTGAATAGTAGGCGACATATAGGAAGTAGCAAACTTTTTTCCCAGCTTGATTCTTAGAAGATGTTCACGTAGCACTGGATCATATTTCGCCAACAAATGAACTAACTCTAAAAAATTTCCTCTATTTCCCGTTGATTTAGGTTCAACGCCAGTCTCATAATCAATTCCTTCTCGGTGACCCCGTAAAGTCAAATTCTGTTTAGCTAGGAATCTAATGATATCAAACAATCTTGAAAGGATCTCCCTCCACTTCTTCACTTCGTTTTCAACAACTTCTTGTTCTTTTTTATCAATTGTTGCTCCACGAGCGATCCTAATTTCCAACTCCTTCCATTGTGTGAAAGTCCGAACATGAGCTACACTGGATTCATGCTCGAATATTCTAGGATTCAGTTTCCACCACATGTTGAATCCATCTACAGAATTAAAATTTGAGTGACTTCTGTCTGAAAACAATCTGCAACAAAAGCAGTAAAGAGCTTCCTTGGAAGGAGAGTACATCATCCACGATCTCAACATTTTTTCACCATTTGGCAGAGTTCGAAAAAACCACTCGCGTGTTAGTTTTCTAGTTCGTCCTTTGGTTGACGCACCTTGACGCATCACTTCACCGAAATCAGAATCTAGATGTTGAACCACAGACGCACCTTGACGTACCAGTAAGATCCGTGTGGCATCATTAATCTTGCTTGGCCATAGGCTAACATCTTTTAAGTCCACAGCCGGAATTTTTTCTTCGTCACGCTCTTCATCGCTTGAAGTTGACGAATCGCGTGAAGTTGAAGAATCACTTGAATTTGACGATGGTTTGGATTCGGAAACTGCTTCAGCTTCAATAGCGGTAGTAGTTTCTTTACGACTGAAGTATTTCAGTAATGCCCCTTCACTCTTTTTTAATACTTCCTCCCTAGCATTTTTCTTTTTTCTAAAAGCAGCACCACTCTCTTTTGTTCGCTTCATCTGGGGATAGATAAATAGATTAATAGAATAATAAAATAATCGAATCCCCAATCTCGAATTAAATAAATAAGAACACAAAGAAGAACGAGGTAAATATAACAAAGATATTACACGCAATATTCACGAGAGCAAATTCTGAGACGTCTTCACGCTACCGAGGATCAGCTAGAAGTGAGCCGGCGACCGCTTGCTCCGAGGAGTCTCAGAATTCGCTTCGCGATTGGCCGCTTCCCGATCCGCCCATCGGGAAGCATTTTACCTCAACTTTCTGAAGTATTTCTTCTCGAATTCCTTCTCGGCCGAATCCTGGGATTACCATTATCATTTTACAACTAATACCAGCATATTAGTTTTGATATTGATTATTTATAAATATTAAACGTATATTTATAGATTATAACGTATTTACAGAACTTTATGGGTTATTTCCCTTTTTAATGAAATAAATGCATTTATACCAATGCTATTATTAATTAAGCACAACTAAGCGCTTAAATAGGTATGATGGTCAATAAGGCCATCTTCAAGGGAACACAATCCTTACCATTGTCGGAAATTAACGAAGTAAGCAGTGTTTTCGCGGAAAAATAAAATTGTCTGGCGTCTTGTATCCTTCTACTGTCCCGACATAAAAAAAAAACCTTTTTTTTTTCATTGCAGTAGACCAAAAGTGCCGCCCCTCAAAAAGTGCCGCCCGGGGCGGACCGCCCCCTCCGCCCCCCTCTAGCTACGCTAGTGCACCTATTTCACCACCAGAGTAATCCATTTAGAGTTGGTAAGCAGTTTAGGTAGTGATATATTTCTTTTGGCCTTTAAAAAGTTTGTGAACAGAAAGGGTTTCCCAAGTAAAATCACATGTAGTAATGCAAAAACCTTCAAAAAAGGCTGGAAAGGAACTCCAGAAAGTTTGCTTTGCGAAAAGAGGAGGAATTGCAATCCTACTTTTCAAGCTATGGACTGTAATGGGATTTTAATGTAGAGCGAACACCATGGTGGGGAGGATTTTGGGAAAGGCTGTTGAGAAGTGTAAAGAGTCCCTTAAAGAAACTTGTTGGCTAATACTTGTCTGAACAAAGAAGAGTTCTGCATTGTTTTGTGTGAAGTGGAAGTGATGGTGAATAGTAGGCCCATCACTTTTGTTTATCGCAGTATGCAGGTAGGATGCAGAACAATTGACCAAATCATTATCTTTGTGGTAAACAATTAACATCAAGTCACAGTTCTCCAGTAGATATAGGGCCTATACACCCAGCAAACACACTACATAAATACGACAGTGTATCCTAGTTGAATCTTGGTCATGCCAGAAATTGACGTTGTACTGACGTAGTCACAACGTAAAACTTAAACGTTATATTTCAACGTTCATACAACGTTGCATAATGACGTTTTATACACGCGAAGTACAAGTAAACTTCTGACGTAATTTTTTGTACGTAGCATAGACGTTGTCTGCACGTAAGGTTTTACACTCATAGCATATAGTTTTGTATTACATTATTGTTTGTTACAAAATTGTAACGGAGTTACATACGATATACTAGTGTTATTGTATTTATTTTGATTGGATTCAGAATCGCAGCTGAGCCTTGAACGGCCAAGCTCTGAGGGGCTACTTTAACTTATAGCCTAAGTTAAGCTCGACTAAAACAAACTTTCGGACTTGGAGGCCCTATTAGGTCCTACCTCAGGGTTGCTGACACAATGTGGGCCTACTTTAGGCCTCAGTAGCATAAAATTAAGAACAACAACACAATCTGCACCATTACACGATACAACAATCTTGTATCTAAACAACCAAATTGAATTGCAAGAGCGCTCTCTATAAGACCACGCCCTGTAAGTGCCGCATTCAACAAACGAGTAGAAAGGACGCTGCCAGTGCCCAAAAAAAAGATGCCACAAGAGCCCAAAAATGCTAGCTCTAAATTAAGAGAACTTTTTACTAACTTTATAATTATGAGATGGATATATATACACCTTAACTTAATATATACAAGCATTGCTGCATTAATCAGCTTAGTCATCATATCGCCGTGGGACAACAATGGCTCTTTTTCTTCTAGATTTTCTAACACTCCCCACCGAAGAGGCATTGTTGTCATTATCTTTTACAAGTTTAGCCAAGCCTTCTCTAGGAGATTGAAGCCCAAATGTTTCATCTTGACTATGCGTGTTTTTGCTGATTTCTAAAGCATAGAGTTTTTGTATAGGTCTCTTTAATTTTCCTCCTGAAATCTTTACCAGTGCAGACCTCACTAAATTGTCTTCACCAACAAACAACTCTTCACTTATGCCAAGCTTCCAGCATTGCCTTGGTCTTTCATCCCCAGTCATTACCACTTCTCCCACTTTGATACAATTTTCATTGGAGCTCTTTACATTGCATGATGGGTAATAATTGAGTTCTGGCAAGTATTCCATCCGCCACCTCTTCCATAACTGCTCTTGTAGCTCTTCAAAGTACTTGAACCTTTTGGTTAACTCTTCTTGACCGCTCTGGATAGGCTGTAATTCTA
This sequence comes from Bathynomus jamesi, assembly GCA_023014485.1. Lineage (NCBI taxonomy): Eukaryota > Metazoa > Arthropoda > Malacostraca > Isopoda > Cirolanidae > Bathynomus > Bathynomus jamesi. Next base: position 352,432 of record JAJOZX010001252.1, read on the forward strand.
TTGGTAAACTGGGGCTTCATGTTAATCGTTTACCACAGAAAAAATTATTTGATGTAAATGGCTTTGCATCCTGCACACTGTTATAAACAAAGGTGATGGGCCTGCTGTTCACCATTGCTTCTACTTCACACAAAACAGTGCAGAATTCTTCTTTGCTCAAATGAGCATTAGCCAAAAGTTTCTTTAATGGACACTTTACACTTCTCACTTGCCTTTCCAAAAATCCTCCCCACCATGGTGCTCTCTCCACAATAAACTCCCACTGTAGCCCATGGTGTGAAAAGTAGGATTGGAATCCCTCCTCTTTTAGCAAGGACCAAACTTCTTGGAGTTCCTTTGCAGCCTTTTTGAAGGTTTTTGCATTATCAGATATGATTTTATTTGGGAAACCTCTTCTGTTCACAAACCTTTTTAAGGCCAAAAGAAATGCACTACTTAAGTTGCTTACCAACTCCAAATGGATTGCTCTGGTGGTAGCACATGTGAAAAGACATATGTAAGCTTTGTTTGACTCCCCTTCTTCATACACATAGACTGGACCCGCAAAGTCCTCTCCAACTACATCAAATGGGGCAGTAGGGTGTGTCAATTTTGTCAACTTTTTTCAAATCAATTTTGGTAGTGAAAATATAGTGTCTTTTCATGTCAAAACTTGAAATTGGCCAACCAAAATGAAATAAAATAACCCTTACCTACATCAATTTTACCTTAAAGTTTCAGAAATTGACTCTTTTACTAAATAATAGGACATAAATTGATTAACTATTCATCTGTCACAGAATTATCCCACTGATCACATATGGAGTGTTTTCAAGGTCATGTAGTTGTTGTACAATGTACAAGTCACAACATGAATAAAACTGTCCCTCACTCTCCGTCCTCAGTTGCCTCTTAGATGTCATAGACGGTGGTTTGCTGTTATTGCTCTTGTACCTACTTCATAGTTATTCTACTAGACGAATACTACAGTTTAACTGTAAGTATGGATTATTGATTATTACAATTATTTATTATTATCATATTCTTCTGTCTAATTATGTTGTAATCCCATGAAATATTTTTTTATTCAATTTTAGAACATCGAATGACTAAACTTTGAAACATCGTAATTGATATAAAATACTTAAATGTTTTTCTTTCTTTTCAGATATTCCTAAGATACCAAAATTGAAGACAAGAAGTCAGTCGTCATGCCACTTGAGCCTGTTAGTCGGTACAGGCAAGGAGCTTCCCGTATCAGAACTACCAACAGTGCGAGACATGCTGAGACTAGGGTTACTCCTTCGTGAACAAAATACAAAGGATAGAAGGAACTACACAGAGAAAGAGCTCATAAGGGACATGATTCCCCCTCTTCTGCATCAGTGGAAAAAAGCTAATGTGTTATTCAAGCCACCTGTACTCAATCAGGATAGAACTATTGAGCTAAAATTAACAAAGCTGTGGCACAAAGCAATTGAGACATCACTTGGTAAAGGAAAACTAGCAAAGAAAAATAAATTTCTGCACACACTTGATACTCTTCTTGACATTTTTAACTGCCAGTGTCCCGTAAAGTTGTTTTCTGAAGCCAATTGTTCTCCCTCATGCAGAAGAGAACCTCACCCTCACATTGATTGTCGCTGCTCTCGTGAGAAGAAGATCCCTGTTTTGGAGCTGGCTTTCATAAAGGCGCAGAGAACAAAGGCAGGAGGCCAAGGAAGTATGCAGATTGGTTCGGCAGATTATTTAGAAACCAAAAAACAGATTGCTATTGGTAAGAAAAAAGAGAAAATCCGAGAGAGGGAAGAAAAAGAAGAGTGAAGAAGCCACCCAAAGAGATGAAGAGCTCTATCAAGAGGTTTCTCACTTTTTGAAAGCTCTTCAGCTGAACGGAAAGAAGCAACATCAGATGATAGCTCCAAAATGCCATCTGAACCTTCGCCGAAGAGAATGAAATACAACACTAAAGACATCTCAAACATTGCCCTTGCAAGTATTCGCCACCATACAGGGCTACGAGAGACTGCAGAGATTGCCACTGCCGCTTGGATAGATGCAGGCCTCATCAGCCGAGAGGATACATCCTTAGTGATAGATCATAATAAGATAAGAAGAGCACAAGAAAAAATAATGAAGGAAATATCTGATCAGCATGAAAAAGATTTGAAGGAGGAAGGTCTCTCTTGCCTTTTGTTTGATGGAAGAAGAGATGACACAAAAGTTCTCCTAGAGGTAGAGGGAATGGACAGAAAGTTTCCCGGTCTCATCAAAGAAGAACACTACTCTGTGTGTTCCGAACCTGGTGGCCGCTATTTGTTTCACTTTGTTCCTGAAGCAGAAGTAGAAGGCAAGAAACATGCAGAGGCAATTGCTGATCAAATAATATGTTGGCTTCAAGAAAGAAGACTTGACAGTTCACTGCAGGCCGTTGGTGGAGACTCAACTGCGGTGAACACTGGCAGGACGGTGTTATGTCGCATTTAGAGAAAAAACTTGGAACAAGGCTTGTTTGGATTGTATGTGATTTGCACACAGGGGAACTACCTCTTCGTCGTCTCATCCAGGAACTTGATGGTCCTACAAAGAGCAACAACAAGTGGTCAGGTCCCCTTGGCAACATGCTAGATGAAGCAACGGAATTAGAAATAAATAGAAAATTTCCAAAGGTCGAAGTAGGCCCTCCCCTTCCAGTGTTGTCTGAAGAAGTTATCAAAGACCTCAGCACGGATCAATCTTACGCTTATCGTATTGTTCAAGCAATCAGATCAGGAGAGTTGCCTCAAAATCTGGCTCTCTTGGAGATTGGACCCGTAAGTCACAGTCATTGGTTAACTACAGCGATTCGTTTCTGCAGGATTTGGGTTTCCAAACATGCACTGAAGGGCAAAATGCTACAGAATTTGATGTTGATTGTTGAATTTATTATTGGGTTTTATCTTCCTCACTGGTTCAATGTAAAACTTAATCCAATGTGGATGGAGGGGCCCAACCACATTTTGTTTCAATTACAGCTACTGAGAACAAAGGAAAGTAGTGGTGGACATCGTGTTACCTGTGGTGAGAAGGTCCGCTTGGTATGCTAGGCCAGAGGCAGTTTTGCAAGCAATACTCTGCAGCCAATGTACCAAAGAGCGAACTGAGGCTGTGGAAATCATTCTAAAGCTTAGAGGAACATCACAAGATGATGACCAGCTGGGAGACTGCTCTGTTCAGACAAGGAAGGTACCTCCGATAAACGTCAATGCCACGAAATTGTCAGAATAAGTTGACTTGAGTTCGGAAGTTTTGGAGCCACCACTGACAACATGTATAACAAACAAAGATTTAACACAACTTAAAGAGCCCCCAATGCAAGTGCCAAAGTGGTCTTCTCACACTCAGAGTGTGGAGAGATGTGTGAAAATGGTCACAGAAGCAGCTAGTCAAGTTTACAGTCACGAGAGACGAGAAGGCTACATCAAAGCGCAAGTAGCAAGCCGAATGCTGATGTCAAGGAACCGCAGCAAAAAGGACATGACTGCATTGGTTACTTTCAAATAAAGACTCTGAATGATATCTTATTGCCACTTTAAATGTTGATAGGATGTTTGCGCACATTTGTTATTTTGTTACGAATTTACGGAAAAATGGAATTTTTGAATTAAAATTGATGTAGGTAGGAGTTATTTTTTATTGTTTTTGAAGCAAGGATATTATTTTGTATGCCAAATGATTACATTAAATTGCTACCAAATCACATGATTTTCAATTTAGTCATTTCACCCCCAAAATTGACACACCCTAATGGGGCAGGATAGATACACCGTTCTCTTGGAAGTGGAGCCACCTTTCATGATAAGGCTTTGCACTCCAACCCTTGCAAACCACACATCTATGCAAGACCGTTTTTACTACGTGTCTTATTTTGGGAATCGAAAACTGATGTCTGATCTCTATTATCACTTCTCTAACTCCAGCATGTAACAACTTGTTATGCGCATCCAGGATCGAAAGTTCCACAAAGTGCCCCCCCAGAAGGTAACAAAACTGGAGGTCTTTTCTCCTCTGGAAGCCCAGAAAACTGTAGTCTACTCCTACTCTCAATAAATCCTGATCCAAAAACATATCCGAACCTTTGAGAGCAGAATGTGTTGTTAGAAACTGTAATGGACTGCTGGTGAGCAATTTTCTCTCTTCACCAAATTTTTGCTTCTGCACATATACCACCCAGTATTGCCTGGTTTGTTGAATCTCCTTACTGTTCAGAATTCCTTCCCTTCTTGTTTCTCCCTTAATGTTGTCTGTAAATCTATATATCCATGCTGTCACTCTAAACAACCTTTTCAGACTGCTATTGTCCTCAAGCCTCAAAATGGGGTCCTGCTGCATAACATGACAACTGTTCACGGTGCATTTTCTCATCTCACTCACCCATTCTTCTACATCCTGGTGTTCTCCTACAATAGGCTGATTAGAAGGCCAATTTTCACTTCCAAGTTTTCGCCACTCTGGCCCATTCATAGGCGGATCTAGAGGGAGGGTCGGCGAGGTATGGACACTCGCCCCCCTTCAATTTCTCGCAAGTTCCCCTTTTTTCAAGTGCAAGTACCCTCTTTGAATGATGTGTATGCCTCCGAAAACAAATTTTGTTTTTGTAAATAGATCATGGTTATTTTATTTTATTCAAATTCTATTTTGAGTGTTTATCTGTATACATTGTACTGACAAATTTGTCGTTGTAATGATTTTCATAGGTGCCCTAAGTAGTGATGCAGCCATATCACTATTTTTATCTTCATCTTATTCTCATAGTTCTTTTAATTGGTAAGAAGCTGTTACTGTTTGAAAAATTTCCTGTTATAAATGTACCCAAATTTGATTTTTATTTTGTAATCATTTTTGAATGAGACTGATCTAATAAAACAATACAACTGATTTTACATTCGCTCATTGGTGGTTTGTTTTAAGAAAACATTTTTAGTACTGTGCCTTTTTTATTTTAAGGGGTGCCCTTTTTTGTTTGGACCCCCCTTTACTGAAATGCCTAGATCCGCCCTTGCCATTCCACCACAAACTTGACTGTGCGAAATCTTTCACTGAAATTCATCATGTTGGTAAATCATCTAGGTTTTGGGTGCCTGGACACTACTTCCATTGCTTTGGATCTGTGTGTGCTTGAATTTCCTCCACCCTATTGGCAACAAATGGTTTCCATTTCCTTGCCTGGCTTCATAACCAGTGCCAAACTACAGTGGAGTATGTCCAATAATCGCTTGAAATTTCATAAAGGCCTAAAGAGTTTTGCACTGTAATTGCAACCGACTAGCAATGACTGCACCCATCAATTCCAATCTTGGAATAGAAAGCCTTTTCAAAGGTGCTACTCTGCTCTTTGCAGCAAACAACCTGCAACTTAATTCCTCTTCAAATGTGCCTCTTATATAAATGCAAGTTGCATAGGCTTCCTCACTTGCATCACAAAAGATGTGCAGCTCCAAATTATCTGGACATCTGGCCTATTGTTGAACTCTCCAAAGTACCATCTTGGGATTTCAATGTCTCCAAGATGTGCCAATTCTTTGAACCAATATTTCCACTTTACCACCATATGATCAGGTAACTCTTGGTCCCAACCAAGTACAATTTCCCAGAAGCCCTGAGACCAAATTTTTTACTTTATCACAAATGGAGCCAGGAATCAAGAGTATCAAAGACCTTCGAAGCCAAACTAAGAGCTGTACGTTTTGCCCACCTTGTCTCATTCTCAGCCAGCTCAACTAAAGATTTCCCATTGAAGGTAAACAAATCCTCTCCTTGCTGCCAAACAATGCCTCGCACCTTTGTGTATATTGCCCACAATTCGTTAATACCAGAATCCTCAATATTCTCTGTTGCATCAGGCCCGACACAGACTGACTCATAAACTGTTGTAACTGAGAATGATTGGTCTGCCATTTTCTAAGCTCCATGCCATCCTCCCTCATTATAGCTCTAACCTCCATGAATATCTGTTTAGCTATTTCTGTATTATCCACTGAACACAGCAAATCATCACCATAAAAATTTTGCCTTATGTGTTCAATAGTATTAGGATAGATGTCAGAATATTTCTTAAGATGGTACTGCATCTCTGTCCTCTGGTTTTAACTTTATCCTCAAATTTAATTTCTTCACATCTGCAGTCAATGCTACTCTACCAAACCTGAATCTCAGTAACAAGGAAAATAAATTTGCATTTAAATTTGGCCCAGCATCCAAACAGTCATTCAAGGACACACCACCTTTGTCCTTGGCTGAGCCATCAAAAACTACCCTCAGTTTGGTGGTAGTTTTGTCTCGCCGTACCACTGCATGGTGTGGCAGATAATGTGCCTCCTGGCTCAGCTGCTCACCTTGCACCCTTTCACTATAGCTCTCCTTTACATAGCTTAGGATGGCCTCATCGTATTCATTTAACAATTTATTTTTCCTTAGCCTGTGCAATGAAGTAATCGACCTCCTATTAGCTAGCTGAAGGTTTGAGCTGGGTTTGCAAGAATCCTTCCAAGGGAGGCAAACTTCGTAGCAACCATCTCTAAACCCAATACCTTTTTCAAATTGCTCTAAAACATCACTGTTCACTGTACTTGCCTGCTTCTCCTGTTTGTCCTTCATGCCAATGGATTCAAGTTCCCAAAAGGCTTTCAAATGCCTTTCCAAACCAAGGTTGTTTTCCTCAATCTTAACAAAAAGAGCTTTAACCTCCATTTCATTGCAATAGCTACCATTTAGCATCTAGCCTAACTTAATCTCAACAGCTACAGGATCTTGATATGTGCGGACAATGTTACCAGTGATGAAGCCCCACTAATAGTCAGGGCCAATCAAAAGATTAATACAGTATCTCCTGTTCCTTCAAACTTATTATTGGCCAAATTAATTCTTTTCACTTGCATTTCTTGGACACATGCCATATCTAAACAAGTAGTGACTGAAGCACAAAGTTCCTCAATCTCTACAGCTTGGACCTTGATAGTGAGACTCTGTGGTAACAACCCCTTAACCAGAACTTCTACCTTCTTAACTTTGGTTCGGTTTTGAACTGAACTCCCAAACCCAGAAATTCTCAAATTTTCCCTATTAAATTCACTACCTCATGGTTGGATCATTGTACAAGTATACCCCGGTTTTCGCAAGAGTTATATCCCTCAGACTCATTACGAATAGCGAAATTGCGAATAACGAATCATTTTTTCCCATATACACACATGTTTTATGGGGGGATGCGTTCCGGTGGCCATTTTTCAGAAGGTAAGATGTTTGGATACGTTCCCATACGATACATAAAAGCAAGTATAAAACACAAATACAGACCTGTATTAGCATAGTAAATTGTGGAAAACATCACTAAAAGAATAACCATACCTCAGCCTCCGTACTGTACTTTTATTTTCTCAAACCACCCCCGACTGGGGGCAAACCACCGGCGACTCGCACTGAAAGTTTCACCACCACTGCTCTCACCTTCACCAACGACTTCCTTCCTCACATCTCGCCACAAAGACCGTGCCTTTTCTTGAATAATGGCCTGCGATACGGGAATGCTACGCTGCGTTTGATAGCAGGCGGAAATGTGAATTATTTTTTCCCTTATCTGGCATTGCGAATAACGGAGCTGGGTTTGAGAATAGCGGAATTTGGTGTCAAAAAATATATTATGTATAAGCAAAGCTACGAATATCGAAGTTATGAATAACGAGGTATAGCTGTATTTGTACACCTGATGCAAATCAGGCAGTTCTGAATATGGTAGTTTTGTACTCCTATGGAAAAACTATACGTGCTCACAACATGGTATCATATGTGGTACCTTTATTTCATAATTAAATATAAATTATTAATTAATTGAATTAAATATCTATACAAAATTGCCTCGGGATTGGCGACATAGCCTATTGGGAATGAAATAATTGCCATACGTACAAAGAACCGGTATGTAGGCATCGAGCCTCGCATAGCAACAAGAAAACCCAATTTATTGTTTCGTCTTCGAGAGAGAAGTAGACCAAACAAAACTTTGCTAGATCAGCAAATAATGAAAATACAACGCGAATAGGAGCGGCTCTCGGAGCTGTTTATGTACAGCGAACGCTTTAAACAGGGAAGATGTGCTTTTGTCTTCCCTAAAGTTCTGAGTGAATTCCTTATAATATAAAACTTAATAATTATAAAAAGGATAGGCCTATACCTTCAGGTGCTAATTCGTGAGTGCCTATATTAGTTACAAAGTGTCAACTCTCAGTGTAGGCTCCATCGTAACGGGTCTACATCGAAGAAGATCATCACGCTCTACATTGAAGCAAACTAAGGCCCAGCGAAAATAAGGTGGGAAAATTTCTTTCGTTCACATATAGGCATTTAAAATCCTGAGGCTAGAATTACCGAAAACAATTAAATATAAAGCGATCCTTTAAAGACCTACATATACATAACTCTCTAACGAAAAAGCATAGGGCTTTTGTCGGTAACTCTCCACTCAAATCTGCTGGAAATTTCCAACGGATGAGGGTATCAGGCATTCAACCCATAGCCCTATATAGTAGGGTGTGTCAATTTTGGGGGTGAAATGACTAAATTGAAAATCATGTGATTTGGTAGCAATTTAATGTAATCATTTGGCATACAAAATAATATCCATGCTTCAAAAACAATAAAAAATAACTCCTACCTACATCAATTTTAATTCAAAAATTCCATTTTTTCCGTAAATTCGTAACAAAATAACAAATGTGCGCAAACATCCTATCAACATTTAAAGTGGCAATAAGATATCATTCAGAGTCTTTATTTGAAAGTAACCAATGCAGTCATGTCCTTTTTGCTGCAGTTCCTTGACATCAGCATTCGGCTTGCTACTTGCGCTTTGATGTAGCCTTCTCGCCTCTCGTGACTATAAACTTGACTAGCTGCTTCTGTGACCATTTTCACACATCTCTCCACACTCTGAGTTTGAGAAGGCCACTTTGGCACTTGCATTGGGGGCTCTTTAAGTTGTGTTAAACCTTTGTTTGTTATACATGTTGTCAGTGGTGGCTCCAAAACTTCCGAACTCAAGTCAACTAATTCTGACAATTTCGTGGCATTGACGTTTATCGGAGGTACCTTCCTTGTCTGAACAGAGCAGTCTCCCAGCTGGTCATCATCTACTGATGTTCCTCTAAGCTTTAGAATGATTTCCACAGCCTCAGTTCGCTCTTTGGTACATTGGTTGCAAAGCATTGCTTGCAAAACTGCCTCTGGAGTCTGGCCTAGCATACCAAGCGGACCTTCTCACCACTGGTAACACGTTGTCCACCACTACTTTCCTTTGGGTTCTCAGTAGCTGTAATTGAAACAGGATGTGGTTGGGCCCCTCCATCCACATTGGATTAAGTTTTACATTGAGCCAGTGAGGAAGATAAAACCCAATAATAAATTCAACAATCAACATCAAATTCTGTAGCATTTTGCCCTTCAGTGCATGTTTGGAAACCCAAATCCTGCAGAAACGAATCGCTGTAGTTAACCAATGACTGTGACTTACGGGTCCAATCTCCAAGAGAGCCAGATTTTGAGGCAACTCTCCTGATCTGATTGCTTGAACAATACGATAAGCGTAAGATTGATCCGTGCTGAGGTCTTTGATAACTTCTTCAGACAACACTGGAAGGGGAGGGCCTACTTCGACCTTTGGAAATTTTGTATATATTTCTAATTCCATTGCTTCATCTAGCATGTTGCCAAGGGGGCCTGACCACTTGTTGTTGCTCTTTGTAGGACCATCAAGTTCCTGGATGAGACGACGAAGAGGTAGTTCCCCTGTGTGAAAATCACATACAATCCAAACAAGCCTTGTTCCAAGTTTTTTCTCTAAATGCGTCATAACACCGCCCTGCCATCCAGTGTTCACCGCAGTTGAGTCTCCACCAACGGCCTGCAGTGAACTGTCAAGTCTTCTTTCTTGAAGCCAACATATTATTTGATCAGCAATTGCCTCTGCATGTTTCTTGCCTTCTACTTCTGCTTCAGGAACAAAGTGAAACAAATAGCGGCCACCAGGTTCGGAACACACAGAGTAGTGTTCTTCTTTGATGAGACCGGGAACCTTTCTGTCCATTCCCTCTATCTCTAGGAGAACGTTTGTGTCATCTCTTCTTCCATCAAACAAAAGGCAAGAGAGACCTTCCTCCTTCAAATCTTTTTCATGCTGATCAGATATTTCCTTCATTATTTTTTCTTGTGCTCTTCTTATCTTATTATGATCTATCACTAAGGATGTATCCTCTCGGCTGATGAGGCCTGCATCTATCCAAGCGGCAGTGGCAATCTCTGCAGTCTCTCGTAGTCCCGTTTGGTGGCGAATACTGGCAAGGGCAATGTTTGAGATGTCTTTAGTGTTGTATTTCATTCTGTTCGGCGAAGGTTCAGATGGCATTTTGGAGCTATCATCTGATGTTGCTTCTTTCTGTTCATCTGAAGAGCTTTCAAAGAAATGAGAAACCTCTTGATAGAGCTCTTCATCTCTTTGGGTGGCTTCTTCACTCTTCTTTTTCTTCCTTTCTTCCCTCTCTCGAATTTTCTCTTTTTTCTTAGCAATAACAATCTGTTTTTTGGTTTCTGAATGATCTGCCGAACCAATCTGCATACTTCCTTGGCCTCCTGCCTTTGTTCTCTGCGCCTTTATGAAAGCCAGCTCCAAAACAGGGATCTTCTTCTCACGAGAACAGCGACAATCAATGTGAGGGTGAGGTTCTCTTCTGCATGAGGGAAAACAATTGGCTTCAGAACACAACTCTATGGGACACTGGCAGTTCAAAATGTCAAGAAGCGCATCAAGTGTGTGCAGAAATTTATTTTTCGTTGCTAGTTTTCCTTTACCAAGTGATGTCTCAACTGCTTTGTGCCACAGCTTTGTTAATTTTAGCTCAATAGTTCTATACTGATTGAGTACAGGTGGTTTGAATAGCACGTTAGCTTTTTTCCGTTGATGCAGAAGAGGGGGAATCATGTCCCTTATGAGCTCTTTCTCTGTGTAGTTCCTTCTATCCTTTGTATCTTGTTCACGAAGGAGTAACCCTAGTCTCAGCATGTCTCGCACTGTTGGTAGGTCTGATACGGGAAGCTCCTTGCCTGTACCGACTAACAGGCTCAAGTGGCATGACGACTGACCTCTTGTCTTCAATTTTGGCATCTTAGGAATAGCTGAAAAGAAAGAAAAACATTTAAGTATTTTATATCAATTACGATGTTTCAAAGTTTAGTCATTCGATGTTCTAAAATTCAATAAAAAAATATTTCATGGGATTACAACATAATTAGACAGAAGAATATGATAATAATAAATAATTGTAATAATCAATAATTCATACTTACAGTTAAACTGTAGTATTCGTCTAGTAGAATAACTATGAAGTAGGTACAAGAGCAATAACAGCAAACCACCGTCTATGACATCTAAGAGGCAACTGAGGACTGAGAGTGAGGGACAGTTCTATTCATGTTTTGACTTGTACATTGTACAACAACTATATGACCTTGAAAACACTCCATATGCGATCAGTGGGATAATTGGATAATTCTGTGACAGATGAATAGTTAATCAATTTATGTCCTATTATTTAGTAAAAGAGTCAATTTCTGAAACTTTAAGGTAAAATTGATGTAGGTAAGGGTTATTTTATTTAATTTTGGTTGGCCAATTTCAAGTTTTGACATGAAAGACACTATATTTTCACTACCAAAATTGATTTGAAAAAAGTTGACAAAATTGACACACCCTACTATATAGTTTTTTCACATGGTGGGCAATGTATGGGGAACTGACCCCTCTAAAATTTACACTGACACACACAGGCCTAACCCCAATTTCAACCATAACCCCACTATAGTTTTTTCATATGGTGGCCTATGTAACTGGGGAACCGATCCCTTTACCTTTACACTAACCGAAAACAAAGGCTTGTTCATTTAACAGGCATAACTCATTTTAGATCCTATAAAAATAGGCCCACAACATTAAGCCTATTTAATAGGTCCTACTCTTCAAACTCAAAACAAAGCCTTGTTGATTTAACAGGCTTAACTTATTTAATGTCCTATAAAATAATAGGCCAAAACCTAAGCCTACTTAGTAGGCCCACAAAATAGGCCTATTTAGTATGCCCACCTTGCTTTACCTTACATAATAGGCCTACCTCTTAAAGTAGGCCTTACTTTTTACACTCAAGGCCTATCCTAACTAAAAACATTGTAAATTTTTAATTCAACCTGGCGCAGGTTATATAAAAAACTTATTACAGTAATTTAACTCGCTCAACATCATAAAATTAAACTCAGAACTTTAACACTAACAACAATTATGGAAGACTTAGACAAAAGAGTAAAAAACCCAGACAAAAAAAAACAAAAACACAGACCTTGGGGCTATGGCACCATCTCAAAACTACAAAAAATTAATGAGGAAAAAATCAGCACGTAAAGGTGTCATCACCAAACTGTACAATGATTACAAACAGAAAGAACCTACAAGATATGATCTTGAAACAACATTAAATTCTATTACTCATTACAAACAAGAAATTCTCACACTAGATGAAGACAATTACAGAAACTGATGACACAATTGAACTAACGGATGAGTATTCTACTATCCTACTTGACAATGAAAATTACATTACAAAAATTAACAACTATATTTCTGAAATTCAAAACCAACTTGATGAGTACAAAAAACAAGACACAAATGAAAGCTTCTTAGAAGCTATCCGAAATGCTTCATTTAGCTCTCCCAATGTGGCTGAGGGAAATGAACTAAAATCAAAATTGCCTACACTTGCAGTACCCACTTTTGAGGGTGACAGAGCCAAATTTCAATCTTTTATTGAAAAATTTCATAGCCTTATAGGCAATAAAAACTACATTACAGATGTTGATAAATTTAGTTATTTAGTGAACTATCTGAAGGGCCCTGCCTTAAGATTAGTGGAATCACTACCAGCCATAGGTACTTCTTATTCTGTAGCAATATAATTACTTAACAGAAATTACATGAATAAGGATGAAATTATACATGATTTGGCTCTTAATGTAATGAACATGCGAACCCCAAAAGACAACTATGGTGACCTCTTTGACTTTTACTGTGAGTTTGAATGTCTCATGGGACAACTTAAAAACAATAATTTAAACATTGCAGAAACAGCTTCGATCATTCAAGCTGTTGGTTTTGAAAAGCTCCCTTCTAAAGTCAAAAAGATATTTCATCAGAGGACAACTGACATATACCCTAGCCTTAATAAGCTAAGAGAAGATTTCCCAACTGTACTTGCACTTTACAAATCAAGTTACACACTCCCAAAATTTAACACAGCACAAGAAAAGGTTCTAGGAAATTTCGCCGCAAACATTTTCGCCGTAGGAAAATTCGTCGTAAACATTTTCGCCGTAAACATTTTCGCCGTAAGACAAATTCGCCGTAAGGACATTTCGCCGTAAAATTTTTTAAAAATAATCAATGGATGATTATTTAAGAAATTTATTTAACCAAACTATCACGACTTAACCTAATCAATCGTCAATGCCGTACAGTGAGTTTCAAAGTAAGATAAGGAATTTATTTAAGAAATTTATTTAACCAAACTATCACGACTTAACCTAACCAATCGTCAATGCCGTACAGTGAGTTTCAAAGTAAGATAAGGAATTTATTTAAGAAATTTATTTAACCAAACTATCACGACTTAACCTAATCAATCGTCAATGCCGTACAGTGAGTTTCAAAGTAAGATAAGGAATTTATTTAAGAAATTTATTTAACCAAACTATCACGACTTAACCTAACCAATCGTCAATGCCGTACAGTGAGTTTCAAAGTAAGATAAGGAATTTATTTAAGAAATTTATTTAACCAAACTATCACGACTTAACCTAATCAATCGTCAATGCCGTACAGTGAGTTTCAAAGTAAGATAAGGAATTTATTTAAGAAATTTATTTAACCAAACTATCACGACTTAACCTAACCAATCGTCAATGCCGTACAGTAGGGCGGATCGAAAATGAGGTTTTTAAACCTTTTTTCGAAATTCAAATATGGCTAGTGCGGAAAATATGTGGGTGCTATAGATAATGACTGTGCATAAATATTAGTCCTGCGAAATTATATCTTCAGGTGCCACAAAGCCGTCGAAAAAAGTGAAATATAATGATTTTCTTATATTCTGCATTAGTACAATAACTGAAACTTACTTGTTATTATTATATATAGGGTGGGGCACGGGAACCAAGTGTTTTTGGAATAATCAGGAAAATGATATTTAGTTTTGTAAAGAAAATATATTGGTAGAACAACATTCGTAAGAACATAGCATTTCATGTCATAATAATCATGTACCGAAAATTATATCTGGCATATGATGTCCTTGGCCGTCGACGCATTGTTGAAGGCGTTTACGAAAATTGGCCTCCACTCTTCCCAGCAGGTCTCTGTTGATTTGGATGATTTGTTGACGGATCGCTTCCTTCAATGCATCTAATGTACGGGGCTTGTCCTCGTAGACACGTGACTTGAGGTACCCCCATAGAAAGAAGTCACATGTGGACAAGTCAGGGGACCGAGGGGGCCATGCAATGTCACCAAATCTCGAAATGAGATGGTTGGGAAACAGGGGGCGAAGAACAGCCATTGACGCTCTGGCGGTGTGTGGCGTGGCCCCATCTTGCTGAAACCACAAATGTCGACGAGCAATACGCCTTCTTCGTAACTCAGGGATGAAAAAGGTGTTCACCATCTCAATGTAACGCCCAGATGTTATGGTAACGGTAACCCCATTTTGTTCGAAGAAATAGGGACCGATGACGCCAAACTTTCCCACCGCGCACCAAACTGTAACCTTAGGGCTATGCAGCGGTTTTTCATGGAGTTGTCGCGGATTTTCAGCAGCCCAATACCGACAGTTTTGATTGTTGACGGCCCCATTAAGGTGGAAATGGGCTTCATCACTCATTACCACCATCATGTTTTCATTCTGCTCATAAAGTGCAAGCATTTCCTGTGCAAAATTCAGTCGTTGGGGGCAATCGTTTACATTCAATTCCTGCACCATCGCTAACTTGTATGGGTGAAAATGTAATTCTTCATGCAAAATCCGTCTAACAGTACGATTGCTGATTCCGAGTGCAGCTGAATGTCTCCGAGCAGAGCGGCCTGGGCTTTGCAACATCGCTTGTCTGACCCTTTCAACGTTCTCTGGAGTACGCACTATTAAGTGTTCCAATTACCAAAATAGTTACTGAATTACGCAGCTCTTAGTTTATTTAGATCAATGTTCTTTTGATTAATGATCTAAATAATCCAGAACTCACCACGAGGAGGTGGTTGCGTGTCGAGCTCCACCCATGCCCTCCCAACCACCCATCCTTGCGCATGTTTTTTTCTATTAACGTTTTATTTAAACTTTATATTCAGCTTTACTTTCGAATGATGGCATTTTTTTACGTGACTGAAGTGTTGATCTTATGAAGCCATCTCGCGCGTTCAATCCAAATACTTTTGATGATGCTTCAGTCACTAATTTTACCATTCTTGTCACAGGTGGTTCAGTGACAATGCATTTTTGCCAATTAATTAAATCAGTATAATCAGTAGCTTCAAATTGAATAACAGGTACTGTGAAACGCCTCACAACTTTTTCCTTGTTTGTTTGCCTTGCTTTCTTTATTCGCCTCCACGCTAATTCTCTTATGGCGCTGCGGTCATCATGAATCATTGATGCTAGAATATTTTCTGGATTTGCAAAAAATGCATTTCTTTGTATGACAGGGTTTACAATATCCTTTACTTCGTCACTCAGTGTTCTTGTTAGTTCAATAGTTTTGAAAACATGTTTTGAGCCATTGACAAAAGACGTACTTTGCTTAATAGAAAACCACATTGGGATGTAGACCTTCATTATAAAAGAAGCAATGTTCATGAGGTTCTCAGATGGACTTACAGTTGAAACGTATAGACGAAGCAAACGATTTGCTGTAGTCAGCCATCGTGAATGTGCCATTTTGCCTGGACTACGATGAGCAAGATCTGGAGAGCAATATCCCTTTGTTATGGCCTGATGAATATCAATTAGATATTTTTGGTCGGTGCTAAGATCTTCACAGTCTACAGTTGGTTCCTCAGCATCAATCCTTTCAAACTCGACAATAGGAAGACTCTCACAGTTCTCTAATTCCCTGCCAATAGGACCGGTGAATCCGCGGGGGCCAGATGTTTTTCCATCCAGCTTTGCAACTAAATGGCGTAATGGCAATTCATTGGCATGGAGCTGGCACACTAAATGTTGAACTGGCTTCTTCAGCTTCAATTCTATAAGCCTTATAACGCCTCCCTTTTCTCCAGTGTTGACTGCTGCACCATCGCATCCAATGGCAACAAGGTTTTCCAGGTTCATGTCATTATTTCCAATATACTCAAACATTCCTTTACATATTTCTTCAGCTGATCCAGAATTCACAGAATAATGGCCCAAATAATCTGAACCAGGTTCTCTCACTAAAGTGATATGTTCTTCTGTTACCTTCTTCTGATATACTTTGGACTCTTTTTTTTCTTGGAAGAGTGTAGAATCTTTTCGACCATCAAAATAGATTCCTCTGATTGGGACCTGATTTTGATCTTTCATAATTTCTGATCTCTTCTTTTGTCTTTCTCTTCTGATTTTACTCCTATCCACTACTTCAGATGTATTGTCAATAGAAACTTCTCCAATATCTTGCAATACTGCACTAACAATGAATGCTGCAGCTCGATCTGAAACTGCAGTCCTGTCACAAGCAGTAGCCACTGAAGGTAGATTTGTAGTTTTCCTTTTCTTGAATAATTGTTCTTCAGGTTGTTCGAGCTTTCTCTTCGAGCTAACTGGCTCTGGAAATGTATCGTCTGATATTTCGCCAGATTCACTTTCACTATTTGATGTCGATGATGATAATTCAACATTTGTATCCTGCAATTTCTCCTGTGAAGATTCTTTGGTGAGCCTCACAGCTTCTTTTTGCTTTCTTAGCAACGTAGATGCTTTTTTCTTTGAGAGTGTAATATCTACTCTACAATAAACAGTTTTCTTTCACTCCTTTGATCTAAGAGGAACGTCACTTCTTCCTTTGGAACCGTTTTTTCTTTGGGACAAGAACATTGTGTTAGTACTTTGCACTTGCACGCTGCAATGTCAAAAAGTTTCGTGTGTGCTTCTTTTTTGAACATATCAATCTTTGCTTTGTAAGCTTCAGAATTTTTTCTGCTTTGGTATGGCTTCATAATGACGATACTTTTCGTGGTAGCTTCTGAACATTGTTTCAATTCGCCTGTCTGACAGAATTGGGACGGAAGCACTTTCCCAAATTGTTTTCAATTTATCAACAACTTGTTCTAATATTTGAGATATTGAAGGATCTTCATTAGTATTCTGTTTCAAATCGTTTCTTACAAACAAGTAATATTTAAAAACTCCTTCGTATGTAGGAAGATTCCTGTGCCACAAATCTTCCCCCATACCAAACATGGGGCACTCAGTTGAGGCCCTGGTTGATTTTGCACAAACTCGAGACATTTTGAAAGTATACAAATCTGAAAAAGAAAGAGCTAATATCAATTATACGTTAATTTCAGTTAATAGTACATGGCAAACTTAGGGCAACACAATACAGAAATGCAAAATATATAAGAAATATAGTTTAGACTATCTGAGTAACGCCAACAACAGAACACCCACCTGCTACGAGAGCGACAGCTACACTGAACCGAGGTACTCACGTGACAGCTGAGTGAGCTGACTATAGAAAACTGTTTTTAGAGAATAGAAACTTTTTTTAAAGGTTGACTGAGCTATTTTTATACAAGTGTGAATAAATTCTTGTCTATTGTGCATCGTGGACTCTTCTGTAATTATTGGTTAAAATCTGCTTTTTTCAATTTTTTTCAATATTGAAGGTCATTGTGGCACCTGAAGATATTAATGTTATGATTTTAAATTTATACCAGCTTATTTCCTCAATACTCCACACATTTTCCACACTAGCCAATTTGAAAATTCGAAAAATGAGTTTTTCACTCCGCCCTACCGTACAGTGAGTTTCAAAGTAAGATAAGGAATTTATTTAAGAAATTTATTTAACCAAACTATCACGACTTAACCTAACCAATCGTCAATGCCGTACAGTATAAAGAATTTTAATTGTGGTAGACTGCTCGAAGCTAGGTAGACCGCACACTTAACCAGCACCGGCTATTATAAGGGTTCAGTTAAACTTTTTTTTAATTTTAATTTTATTTTATTTACGGCGAAATGTCCTTACGGCGAATTTGTCTTACGGCGAAAATGTTTACGGCGAAAATGTTTACGGCGAATTTTCCGGTCACGCAAGAAGGAGCCAACAATGCAGAAAACCAAAAACCTAACAAAAGATTTCAACACTTACCAGTTACATCAAAACACAACCGCAAAACTCAATTTGCAGAAAATAAAGTGACAGAAAAAGACTCAAAGATCCCTACTCTGCAAAACTTTAATGTAACTACTTTTAAGTATAATCCCACACCACGCAAATTTTGTTTTAGCAGTGAACATAATTCTACAAATTGTCTCAAATACACAGACTTTACAGCAAGGTCAAAACGTTGTGAACAACTAAACTTATGCAAAAAATGCATTGGATCAGGGCACCATAAGTCAAACTGCAAATCAAATTTGAAATACAATTGTAAGTTTTGCAACAGTTTTGACCATGTTACCTCCATGTGTAATACACACACAGACATTGGAAAAACTTACAAACATTATGAACAAACACCCAAATCGAACCAAAACAAACAGAAACAAACTTAGAATGCTATGAATGGGCATATCAGTTCATCTAGCATTAACCACAATTCAAAAATTCTTTTACTAACCACAACCTTGGAAATCCAAAACAAAAGGGGACAAATAGTACAGGTTAGGTGTCTTTTAGATACCTGCTCACAACAAACATTTGTAACCAAACAACTGATAGAAAAATTGGGACTTCAGAACCAACAAGGAGATGAAGATCTCTCTATTTCATCATATATCAATAAAAACCCAGTACAAGCCAGTTTTAAAACTGCAAATGTAACTAACTCTTGAGGGAACATTTGAAACCCTTAAGGTTGTTGTTGTGGACAAAGTAAAACAAGAAAAAATACAAATAGCTGGGTTAAAACAAACTTTGCTACAACTTCAAAACAAATTTACAATAGCTGATAAAATCCTTAATGCAGATGTAGTTGTTGATATACATATGCTCATGGGGGCTGACTATCTTCATCTGGTCCACAGAGACATCATTAAAATTGGAGATGGAATAGCCATACAAACTCCCACAGGTATTGCACCTTTGGGTGACATAACTAAATACCATCTTACTACTGACACAGAAAACACAGAACATGAACAAAATTCACACGAAACAAAATCACCACATTCACAAATTTCTGACTATGTGACAAACTCGAACTACAAAAACACTGTCATAATCCCACATCATTTGAATGAAAATGATTCCACATTGGATGAAGGGTTACAGCAGTTGTGACTATCAGTTGGCATAAAGGACAGTACAATTACACATGAAGACCAATTGATGACAGAACAATTTAAGGATACATTACAACACAGAGACAATCAATACTATGTAGAGCTGCCTTGGAAAACACCTTGTCCAGAAATAATGGACAATTTGAAAGTAGCTAAAGCACATCTGTATAAAAATTACAGAAAACTTAAAAATGACAATCTTTTAGAACAATACAACAACATATTCAAAGAACAAATAGAAAGGGGCTTCATTGAAGAAGTTACTGATGAACCCTTTAAAAAACGAGGTTGTCATTATTTAACACACAGGGGAGTTTACAAAGAAGACTCATCCACAACTAAACTAAGAGTAGTATACAACTGTAGTTTAAAAGACACAAATTCTGTTAGTTTAAATGATTGTCTCATGGAAGGCCCAAACCTTGTCTCAGATCTTGTAAAAATTCTCCTTTGCTTCCGTTTAGACAATTATGCAGTACAAAGTGACATAGAAAAAGCATTCCTCTGTATAAATTTGAAGCTTGAGTATGATAAATATCATCTCAGGTTTTCGTGGTTTAATGATCCACATGACTTCAACAAAGGTTTCAAAATCTACAGATTTAAAGTAATTATTTTTGGAGCAAATTGTTCTCCAAGTATTCTTGCTTTAACAATTAAAAACCACCTAAACTTATTTCAGGAGGACTTAACAGTTCAGTTTTTAAAACAATTTTTATGTGGATAACCTCAGTGGGTCCACTGTAACTGAAGAGGAATTGCTTGAAATTTACCAAATGTCACAACCCATAATGAAGCAAGGAAATTTTGGACTAAGAGAGTGGGTTTCTAATTCTCCTAAATTAAATGAACAAATAACAAACGACAACCATGGGAATATTGAGCCAAACAATTACACAAAAACGCTTGGAATGCTTTGGTTTTTAAAACAGAATTCCGAATGCGATGACACTCTTTGCACAAAGAGTTATAACTTAAATCCAAATGCCAATACAAAAAGACAAGTGCTTTCAGAATCATCCAAAATTTTTGACCCCATTGGATTATATTTACCAGCAACCATAAGATCCAAAATCCTTTTGCAAGACTTATGGAAAAAGAAAATTGATTGGGATGAACCACTTTCAGTGGAATACCAACTTCATTGGAAAAATTAGCCACAGACTTAAACAAAGTTCAAGACATCTACGTACCAAAATGTGCTGGCTACAGATTGAAACCTCAAACACTACACATTTTTACAGATGCCAGCACACAAGTTTACGGGTGTTGTGCCTATTTAACAAGTGAAAATGAAAGTAACTTGGTTTATTCAAAGGCAAAAGTGGCACCCTTAAACCAAAAGAAAACTGTACCACAACTTGAATTATTAGCTGTCTCACTGGGAGTTAAAACAGCAGACTTTCTCTCACAAGTGTATAAAGAAGCTGACATAACAGATATTTACTTATGGACAAACAGTCAAATTTTTCTAACATGGGTGACCAACACAGATACAACTTCTTGCAAAAACATATTTGTGAAAAACACTATCAGAAATCAAAACTGCAAACACATCCCTTGGTATCAAATTTAGGTACATACAAACAAAACAGAATCCTGCAGACTTTTTGACAAGAGGGCTCTCTTACAAACTGTTGAAAACAAATAAAATCTGGTATGAAGGGCCTGAATGGCTAACATGTGAGGATCTTTGGCCAGCCAAAGTAGTTAACCTCACACTCAACTCTACAACAACTGAAAAGATCACTGAGGACAAACCTATATTTGACTATAAACATTATTCAGATCTCAACAAACTCTTGAGAATTACAATCTATTGCTGCAAGTTTGTCAATAGCTACCTTCTCAAACACTGTCCTCAGAAGGCCTTTTCTAACTTCACAGAAACTGCAACAAAACACTGGCTCAAACAGATACAAGCTTCAGAATTTGACAAGGAGTTGAAGTATCTTAGGTCCAGTAACACATTAAACAAAGGAATTCCTTCACTTGTCATGGATCTATCAGGTCATCCCATAAGTAATGTCGTTTTTTACGATAGATTAATTTTAAACTAGTCCTACTCGGTTTAAGCATAAATTTTCCGAAGGTTATATCTAAGAAGAGATCTATCGTGTTTCGCTACATACTTTACAGACCTTGACCAGTGAAGACGTGTGTTTCGCTTTATGTGAACCCCTCATAAACATAGCAATATCAGAAGAGCATATCAGGCATATAATGCTTTACGAGTTCAAAAAAGGGAATAGTGCTACTGAAGCAACGCAAAACATTCAGGACGTTTATGGCAACGATATTCTGCATGTGAGGAAATATCAAAGATGGTTTCAAAAGTTTAGGAATGGTGACTGCTGTTTGACAGATGCAGCACGCTCTGGACGCCCTGCTGAGTTTGATGATGACCTGCTGTTAGCCGCACTTGAAGAAGACTGTTCAACAACTGTCGAAGAATTGGCCCAGAAACTCAATTCATCCCCGTCCACCATCCATCGACATTTGCAACAACTCGGGAAAGTGCCTAAGTTAGGAAAATGGGTGCCACATGAATTGTCGGTCGACAATCTGAGGGTGCGGGTAAACATTAGCACAGCTCTTCATTCCCGTGAACTCCAAGATCCGTTTTTTCACCGTTTAGTGACTGGTGATGAAAAGTGGATACTGTACCAGAATGTTAAGCGCCGTCGACAGTAGGTTTGTGCCGGAGAACCAGCGACACCACAGCCAAAACCAAATCTTCACCCTCGGAAGGTGTTGCTTAGTGTTTGGTGGGATAAAGGTGGTGTAATACACTTTGAAACCTTGCCACACAACCAAACAATCACCGCTCGAGTCTACTGTCAATAACTGGATTGATTGAACACTGCACTAAAAGAAGAGACCTTCTTTGGTTAATCGGAAAAGAATCGTGTTCCACCACGACAACGCACGTCCTCATACCGCTCGGATCACTTCTGCAAAAATTGAGGAGCTTGGGTGGGAAAAACTTCCACATCCTCCAGACCTTGCGCCTTCAGATTATCATCTCTTCAGGAGTCTGAAAAACTATCTTGACGAGAAACATGGCATTGAAAAGCTTGTAGCACGTTGGCAGAGTGTCACTGATTCCGATGGAAAATATATACTAGATTAAAAAGTTTCAGTTGAGTTTTTTTTGTCCTTCAAATTCCGATCTAAAAAACGACATTACTTATGGGATGACCTGATAAATCTGCACCTGGATACAGAGGGTCTGATAAGGTGTAAAGGAAGGCTTAACAAGTCAACTTTGACTTACAACTCTAAGCACCCAATTCTTCTTCCGAGGAGGAATCACTTCACAAATCTCATCATCAGGGATACCCACAACAAAATACACCACATGGGGGTCCCACAAACCCTGACGGGGCTGAGAAAAACTTACTGGCTACCAAAGGGTAGAACTGAAACAAAGAAAATTTTAAACACATGCATTCCTTGTAAACGTATCCATTCACGACCTTTTAAGACCCCAAGCCCTCCAGACCTACGTGTGGAACGAGTAACATTTACTCGGCCATTTGAAACCACGGGTATTGACTACACTGGAGCGGTAAATATGAGTTTTGGAGATAAAATGGATTCAAAGGAATACAAACCGTACATTGTACTCTTCACCTGTGCTGCCACACGTGCCATATGTCTAGACATAGTAAAAGATCTGACAGCAGAAGCTTTTATTGCTGCTTTCAGACGATTTTGTGCACACAATTCTGTACCCAAAACTATATGGTCAGACAATGCCACATACTTCAAATCTGGTGAAAGAATTATTCATCAGATTTGTGACAGTGAAACAGTACAAACTCATTTAATCAAACACAATATAACCTGGAAGTACATTCCTGTTAATACACCATGGTATGGTTCCATTTGGGAAAGAAACATACAGACTGTAAAGAACTGCCTTAAAAAGACTATTGGGACCAAACATCTACAACTTTTTGAACTCATGACTATTCTGTCAGAAATTGAAAACGTTGTCAACAACAGACCATTAACTTATGTGGGAGATGGTATTAATGAGCCAGAACCTCTCACACCAAACCACCTAATTAAGGGAGAAACAGTAAACATGTTACCAGAATCTGAACATAACAGTACAGAGGATCCAGATTGGGAAATAGGACACAAAGAACTCAACACAAAATACCAACATTTGACACAAATCAAAACTCAGTTTATAACAAAATGGAGAGAAGAATACTTAAGTCTTAGAGAAAGACATAAACAATTAACAAAACAAAATTGGAATGATTCAGTCAAAATTGGGGACATTGTGTTGATACATGACAAGACACCAAGACAACATTGGTCAATGGGAAAAGTCTTGGAACTCAAAACTGGTGAAGACGAAATTACCAGGGTTGTAAAACTGAAAACAGCAACTGGTGAAACCACCAGAGATATCACATTACTATATCCTTTGGAGTGTGGGGCTAAATTAGAACCATTACCCCAAGGGATGGATCACAATACTACTGGGGAGGAATCTCTCAATGTACCTGATGTAACTCATACTAAACCAGACAGGCCTCAAAGAAAGACTGCTTTGAAAGCCAGAAAACTTTTACAAGAAAAAATTAAGACTGGTGACTTATAAACCTTACACAAATTGAGCAAAGTTAAAATGCTTAATAACTTTACTTTAATTCCATAAATTTCCTATACCTAAAGGGAGTCAAATTGATTGACATAACTTTAACTAAACTTGAGAAGCTAGCCTCTTGAACTTTTATATTTAAATAGGTCTTGAGTAACCTTTCTCTTCCTAAATTCCTACTTCATTCTTTTAATCCATTTTAACATGTTTTACACAGTTTGTCAAAAAATTTGATCTATAACATACAAATTTTTCTCCGGCCCCCCACAGTATATGGAAAAACTATACGCGCTCACAACATGGTATCATATGTGGTACCTTTATTTCATAATTAAATATAAATTATTAATTAATTGAATTAAATATCTATACAAAATTGCCTCGGGATTGGCGACATAGCCTATTGGGAATGAAATAATTGCCATACGTACAAAGAACCGGTATGTAGGCATCGAGCCTCGCATAGCAACAAGAAAACCCAATTTATTGTTTCGTCTTCGAGAGAGAAGTAGACCAAACAAAACTTTGCTAGATCAGCAAATAATGAAAATACAACGCGAATAGGAGCGGCTCTCGGAGCTGTTTATGTACAGCGAATGCTTTAAACAGGGAAGATGTGCTTTTGTCTTCCCTAAAGTTCTGAGTGAATTCCTTATAATATAAAACCTAATAACTATAAAAAGGATAAGCCTATACCTTCAGGTGCTAATTCGTGACTGCCTATATTAGTTACAAAGTGTCAACTCTCAGTGTAGGCTCCATCGTAACGGGCCTACATCGAAGAAGATCGTCACGCTCTACATTGAAGCAAACTAAGGCCCAGCGAAAATAAGGTGGGAAAATTTCTTTCGTTCACATATAGGCATCTAAAATCCTGAGGCTATAATTACTGAAAACAATTATATATAAAGAGGTCTTTTAAAGACCTACATATACATAACTCTCTAACGAAAAAACATAGGGCTTTTGTCGGTAACTCTCCACTCAAATCTGCTGGAAATTTCCAACGGATGAGGGTATCAGGCATTCAACCCATAGCCCTATATAGTTTTTTCACAACTCCTATGCTAGTTCTGACCACATGCTCCTATTAATTGAGTTTGACATTAATTCTATTCCAATGCTATCACAGGTAAATGATACACGTAAAGCGAAGTTAGACTGGTCCAAAGTTGATGATGAGGGCAAACAACAGTATTGTAATAAGTCTGATTTATTGCTAAGTAATATATGTATCCCTAATGATGTTCTAGCTTGTTAGGATGTAAACTGTAGAATTCAAACACATAAGGGGTTCCAAAAAACCTTAGCCCCCCCCATTTGCAGCTTACATGTTTACTTATATCTAAATAGTTTTTAGTGATTATAAAAATATATAAAATTCTTTATTTATTGCAGGTATTAAAATTACTCTAGCTGATAAAGTGATAATATAATGTCTTCTCAATTAATTGGTGATTCGGAGAGGCAACGTGTGATAGATTGCATACGAGCAATAACATTTCGGGAAGCTCGTGATGCTGGAGCCACCTTTATAACACGTTCATGGGTTGCCAAAAAGTTGCGAAGAAGTGAGGACTTCGTGTTATGGATGTCGATCAGGTCACACTTCTGCACGATAAGGCCCCCTGCTTTAAGGCATTAGCCACTCAACAGTTGTTGCAGAACCATGAGATCGATTTCTTTGGAAATGAAGAATGGCCAGGAAATTCTCCTGACCTGAACGTCTGTGAACACATTGGATCAGTTATAAAGGACAAGGTTGAATGTCTCTTGTTTCAAGAACCTGCAGCAAATCGATTTTCGAAGGATACAATGACGCAACACATTGAAACTCTTTTAGCAAATTTGCGTAACGATCAAGATCTATTCACGTCACTTTTGGCAAGCTACCCAAAGCGAATTCAGGCTGTCTTGGAAGCCAATGGCGGGAACACCAAGTTTTAATTGTTTCTCATTAAATGCAAGATTAAATTCTCTTTTGTAAGGTATGTTTAGTTTTACTGTACCTCTAATGGTTTAGGCCATGGGCGGGGGAGCTAAGGTTTTTTGGAATTTAAAGACATGTATGAACAAATTGTTTCCTCTCTCAATAATGCTAGCCTAGACTTAAACACCTTTAGGAGAAAAAATTATACATGTACACCTGGCTGAAGCGATTATGTGGCTGAACTTCATGATGCATCCAGAGATGTTTTTTTAATGTGGTGTGAACAAGGGAAGCCAAGGCAAGGCCTTGTATTACAACAAAAACAGAGGGCTAATGCTAGGTTCAAGTATGCATTTAAGGTATATAAAAATCATGAGGATGAGTTAAGCAGGGATGCTCTGGCTAGAAAGCTAGCCAGTAAGAATCCAAGAAACTTTTGGGAAGAATTAAAAACAATGAATAATAGTGCAATGTCTCTCCCTGCTAATATTGAAAGTGTAACTGGGACTGAGAATAGAGTTAAATTATAGAAAAAAAACTACAGTGAGTTATTCAACGCTGTGCATAAGAACAATAATGTTAATTTTGATGCTACTTATAATCCAGATATAAGAGTTAGTGTATTTGAGACTAAACAGGCCATAAAATGTTTAAATTATAATAAATCATGTGGTATTGATGGTATTTCTGCTGAGCATCTGAAATTTAGTAGTGACAGATTAGTGCCTCTGTTAGTTTTGTGCTTTACAAGTTTACTGATACATGGTGTTTGGCCGGATACAATGTTATCCGTTGTTTTGGTGCTAGTACTAAAAGATAAAAAGGGTAAAATCAACAGTAAAGATAACTATAGGCCAATAGCCTTGGCCAGTATTATGTCTAAGGTGTTTGAATATATACTCATTAATAGACTTGAATGTTACCTGTATACTAGTGATAACCAATTTGGTTTCAAAAAGAAACACAGTACTGATATGTTTGTGTATGCCTTAACGTAAATGGTCTGTAAATACCAAACTCTAGATGATAATGTATTTTTGTGTTTCCTGGATGCCTCTAAGGCATTTGATCGTGTTAATCATGACAAATTATTCATGAAACTTGTAAATCGTAATGTACCTGGTTACTTGGTCCGTATATTAATATTCTGGTATAATCACTAGACAATGGTTGTAAGATGGGGTAGGGTTAATTCAGAGCCATTCTCTGTGACCAATGGTGTCAGGTAGGGAGGGATATTATCCCCCTACTTATTCAATGTTTATATGGATAATCTATCTGTTGTGCTGAACACTTGTAAAATAGGCTGCTATACTGGTATAATGATTGTTACTCATCTGATGTGTGCAGATGATCTAGTTCTTATTTCTCCATCTATAAAAGGGCTCAGCACACTTTTGAAGGTGTATGAAAGGTATAGGAAGGATAACGGCATAAAATATAATCCTGCTAAAAGTCATGTTATGATTATGAGGACCAAGGCCTACAAATATATAAAACTTCCTGAATTTCAATTGAATGGTATGGTGCTGTCAGGACTAACTCAGACTAAGTATCTTGGCCACATACTAATTGAGAGTCTTTCAGATGACTGTGATATTCTAAGGCAATGTAGGCAATTATATGCTCAGGGAAATACTAGGGGCACTCAATATATTTTGCCCCACCCTTTTTTCATAGCTAAATAATAGGCCATGGGCTGAAATGTCTTTTGGGCCGTAAGTTTGAACTTTCTGCGCGTCACATAACCGGATTTTTCCAGTTTGAACCTCCCCTCTTCCCCTCCCGTCGTAAATAGAGACCTGTTATCGAGTTCTTAACCGCAGAGAAGGAAACAGTTGGAAATATTCACAAACGTCTACAAAACGTTTATGGAGATGCTGTTGTTGATCGAAGCACAGTTGGACGCTGGTCTAAACGTGTGAGATCATCGGAGAGAGGGAGAGCCAGCCTCAATGATGAGCCACGCAGCGGTCGCCCGGCATCGGCTGTGACATCTCACACTGCTAACAGCATCATTCGATCAAATCGGCGCGTCATATACAAGGAGCTACGACTGGAGCTAGGAATTAGTGAAGGAAGTGTGAATATGATAATTCAGCAACTGGGATACTCAAAAGTGTGTTCACGGTTTGTTCCTCGCCAACTGATTGAAGATCACACAGTCCAAAGAAAAGAAATTGCCTCTGAGTCGTTGGTTCGATACGAAACAGAAGGGGATGACTTCTTTTCACGAACTGTGACTGGGGATGAGACTTGGGTACACTACTTTGAACCTGAAACAAAATGCCAACCCATGGAGTGGCATCACGCAGACTCCCACGCATGAAAAGGTTCAAAATGGCTCCCTCTGCAGGAAAGGTTATGGCCACCACCTTCTGGGACATGAAAGGGGTGATTCTGGTGGACATTATGAAGAAAGGACAAACAATCAACTCCGAGGCATATATTGCTACCCTACAGAGACTCCAGAGACGTATAAAGTGAGTTCGACCGGAGAGAAAACTGGAAGACGTCCTTCTTTTGCACGATAACGCAAGACCACAACAGTTTGCAAACAAGAGAGGCCATTACAAAAATGCGCTTGACTGTGTTACCCCACCCTCCATACAGCCCAGATTTTGTACCTTCAGACTTCCATATGTTTGGGCCAATGAAGGATGCTAGTCATGGAAGAGTTTCAGAGTGACGATGAGATTGTTGAGGAGGTTAAGAGGTGGCTCCAGTGGAACCCAGCGGACTTTTACCAGCAAGGAATAAAGGCCTTTGTTTCGGGGTGGAGGAAAGCCATAGGAAAGGATGGAGACTATGTGGAAAAATAAAAACTTGTAAAACAGGTATGTAACTACTTGTGTACAAAATTTCTGGAACTTACAAGGAAACTTGGAAAGAAAAAAAAAAAGGTGGGGCAAAATATATTGAGTGGCCCGCGTACTTTGGTTAGAAAATTTCACGGGTACATTAGATGTTAAATTGATTTTGTTCAAAACTTTTTGTACTCCAATGTATACAGCTCATTTGTAGTGGAACTACAAGATGTATAATTTGAGAAAATTATAAGTTGCATATAATATTTTTAGGAGTTCATTAAGAACTCCAATATTTATAAATGGTGCTCCTTCTAGTGCCAGTATGCTGTTTGTAGTCAATAAGGTGCCTACCTGTGCCAGTGTCATTCGCAATTTTGTATTCAGATTTATCACTAGGCTTGGTGAGTCAGTCAATAAGATAATAGAAGCCATGGTTAGTAGAATGGTCTCCGATATATTTTATAAATCTCAAATCTGGAAGCATTGGCGTAGGCAACTGTATGTTCATTATGCAGTGATTCACTGCCCTACTTAGTGTTCCAGACGACTATCTCTCAATCTTCTTTGGACCACTTGTATAATGTTTGTACCTGTTGAGTCTGAAATAAAGTGTTTGTTTGTTTGTTTATTTGTGTTTAAACTTCAAATTTCTGGAAATTCTGGTCTTAATAAAGCTACACTGTCTCCCACTATGAAAAAACTATACACGCTTACAACATGGTAGGTATCGTATGTGGTACCTTTATTTCATAATTAAATATAAATTATTAATTAATTGAATTAAATATCTACAAAATTGCTTTGGGATTGGCGACATAACCTATTGGGAATGAAAATAATTGCCATACATACAGAGAACCCAATATGGAGGCATTGGGCCCACCCAACCACAAGAAAAATTTATTATTTCGTGTTCAAAATTTTCCACTGCTGACTCATGAAAATTACATCAAGAAAAGAGTCAACGAACTTTGAAGAATCAGCAGATTCCTAACGATTTATACTGGCGGCACTCTGAGCTGCTTATGTTACAGCGATGCTTTAAGTAAGGAAGATGTACTTTATCTTCCTATGAGTTCTGAGTGAAATCCTCTTAATATAAAACCTAATAACTAAAAAAATATAGGCCTATTCCTTCAGGTATTTAAATGTAGTGACTGCCTATATTAATTACATCAAAGCAACTCGTTGTGTAACTCCATCGTACCGCGGCCCTACATCGAAAAACATCGTCGCGCCCAACATCGAAACAGAAGCGAGGCCCAACGAAATAATAAGGTAAGGCAGTTTCTTTCTTTACCATTAAGCAGCGCAAATACCGAAGGCAAATAAACATAAAGAGGTCCTTTGAAGACCTAGTACACATACATAACTCTCTAACGAAAAACCATAGGGCTTTTGTCGTTAACTCACTATACAATAACTACAGTATATGATAATTTCCAATCGGCGAATGTTGAAGCCAATTTCAAAAATAATCCCCCGTAGTTTTTTCATATGGAGGCCCGGAAATATGGAGAACTAACCCCTCTACAATTTACACTAACCGTAAACAAAGCTTTGTTCACTTAACAGGCTTAACTCATTTTGTCCTATAAAAATAGGCCAATTTCAACAAACGTATATGGCCCACAACATAAGCCTATTTAGTAGGCAACTTTATTTTACCTTAAATAATAGGCCTAATATACTCATACACTAAAGGCCTACTTCAAACACTACAATTTTAATTTGAATACACAAGAAACCTACCTCACAAAGTAGGCCCTACTCTTTACACTCAAGGCCTATCCTAACTAAAAACACTAAATTTTTAATTCAATCTGTGGTGTAGGTTATAAAATTTATTTCAGCAATTTAACTTACTTATAAGACTCATTAACATCACAAAATTCAACTCAGAACTTTAACATAAAAAAATTTAACTCAGAACTTTAACATCAAAAAATTCAATTCAGAACTTTAACATCACACAGACCTAAAGCAATTTGCACGAACTCAAACCTACACCCACCTAACACATGCATTCTAAGTCCTATTTGACATATAGGCGTAACACATTCTAATTCCTATTTGACATATAGGCGCAACCTATTCTAAGTCCTATTTAACATATAGACGCAACCTATTTTAAGTCCTATTTGACATATAGGCATAACCTATTCTAAGTTCTATTTGACATATAGGCGTAACACATTCTAACTCCTATGACATATAGGCGCAACCTATTTTAAGTCCTATTTGACATATAGGCATAGCCTATTTTAAGTCCTATTTGACATATAGACAACCTATTCTAAGTCCTATTTCACATATAGGCATAAAACAGACAAGGCTTGATATAAGGGTCTGAAATGCAACATTTGAGGATCTTTACTCAGCCAAATTGGTTAACCTAATACAAAACTCAAAAATAAAACCCAACAACAAAATATACATTTACACACACATACATACATTCCTTTCAAACAGATTGGATTCCTTCAAAACCCCAAACCTTCCAGACCTACCTGTAGGACACAGAACATTTACTCAATCATAAGTACGGGTATTGACTTCACTGGAGTGGTGAATCCAAGTTCTGAAGACCAACTGGATTCAGAGGAATGCAAAAAATATATATATATATATACATACACACTGTACTCTTTACATGTCACAAACACAACAACCTGTCTGAACATAACCAAGGATCGGAGAGTAAAGGCTTTTATTGCTGCGCTCTGGTTTTGTGCACATAATTTTGTGCCAAAACTTATATGGTTAGACAGTGGCACATACAAACCCAAACTAATCTAAAGGGTTTTATGGCCTACCTTTGGCCACAGCCCAAACTACTCTACTCTAAAGGGTTTTATGGCCTACCTTGGCCATAGCCCAAACTACTCTTTCAAAGGCTTATGACCTACCTTGGCCATAGCCCAAATTATTCAACCACGGGCTTATGGCCTACCTTAGCCATAGCCCAAACTATTCAACAAGGGGCTGATGGCCTACCTTGGCCATAGCCCAAGTTATTCAACAAGGTGCTGATGGCCTACCTTGGCCATAACCCAAACTATTCAACAAGGGGCTGATGGCTTACCTTGGCCATAGCCCAAACTATTCAACAAGGGGCTGATGGACTACTTTGGACATAGCCGAAACTATTCAACAAGGCCCTTATGGCCTATCTTGGCCATAGGGCAAACTATTACATAGGTCTCGTGGCCTCCCTTGGCCATAGACCAAACTTTCAAAAGTGTCTTATGGCCTCCTTTGGCCATGGGCCGAACAAAAGGGTCTTATGGCCTCCTTTGGCCATGGGCCAAACAACAACGGTCTTATGGCCTCCTTTGGCCATGGGCCAAACAACAACGGTCTCAACTCATCTAGTAAAGGACTGCCACGCGAACTGTGAAAATTGTGAGTCCTGTATTGACAAAAAAGAAATACAAATTGACAACTATAACATCCTCCGAGCCGAGACCCCCAAACACGCCAACGTCAAAATTTTCAGATTCCATTACAGAGGTAAGAAATTTGGTAAAAGATCAAAACTCTCCAACCCCAAATATTTTTCTCGGTAGTGATTTTAATTTCCTATTCATGAAATATAAAAGGATAGGAAAAAATATATGTATACACCAGGACAAGGGGGGCACACGAGAAGACCAGGAGCAGGTAAAAATGCTACTAGCTCTAGCTGATGAATTTATGTTAACGCAAGAAATAACAGAAAACACAAGAAAAAACAACTGCCTAGATTTTGTATTCACAAACAACAGTAATCTAATTGATAATGTAGAAATATCTCCAACTATGATATCGGACCACAACATCATTGAAATAACAACTAATATAAAGGCAACAGGAAAAGGAAAGAACACGCACAACAGAAAGAAACAAATTCGAAATTTTTAATTTTCACTCCAAAGCTATAAACTGGGAAGATGTTACATCCAGCATGGAAGTAGTAGATTGGAAAACCATTTTCGAGGCCAAGACAACGGAAGAGATGCTAATGACGTTAGAGGAGAAGACGTTAGAAATTGTGGAAAAACGTGTCCCAAAGATACAACAAAGAGGAAAGAGAGGCAGGTTCGAAAGACAAAAGAGGGCATTGTTTCAAAAGAGAAAAAGAGTGACTGCAAAATTAAGTAATAAGAACATAAGAAATTTTTATAGTGGGCACACTAGGGGCCACTTCGGCCCATCGAGGTGGCTCCACTATGTAAAAACTACCTGTACATTGGCAATAACCAATTTTTACAAAACCAATTAAGTATAAATTTAAAACTAATTAATTATCAATTTCAAACTAAAGATAGAATCTCTGGATCCAGAGGATCAAAGTCATAATAGGCTACTATCCACAAATATGTTACACACTATATCTATTTATAACTGACATGCAAATATATCAGATCCAAAGAATCCAGTCAATTTCATTATAGTACCCATCAATACCAGCACCGTGCCAACCAAAATTAAGTCACGGTCCACATCAATTGCGGACCAAGTCACAATTTACATACATATACATTACAATATATATACTTAGGAGGAAAAGTGTAGGTGTGGCTGTAAAAACTGTACAGTAATGTAGAAATGTGTGTGCACCCATTTTGGGTCTCCCATTTAAAGGTGTTTGTGGGGCAAGTGAAGATCATGAGTTTTTCAATACCTCACATTACTATGGGGGGCACCGCTCGGCAGAGGAATCTCTTTAAATAGGGTGTGTAAGGACAGAGAGTATCCCCTAACCCAAGATGCTGCCTCCCTATATCCCACAACATCTGTGTTGAGCTGTGGGATCTATCACCCAAATGCACATAATATATATGAAATAAACTAGTACCATTCATGCAATAAAAATGGGCTTAAACACCATCACCAGATGTCCCTTGCAGACATCAAACTATCCAACCTTCTTTTGAAAGAATCAAGTGTATCTGAACTTCTGAAGTCACCACTTCTTCTGTCAGACTGTTCCAAAGTTTAATTACTCTGTTTGTAAAACTATGTTTTCTTAAATTTGTTCTCATCTTGGCTTAAATAATTTCATACTATGACCTCTAGTCTGATTATTGTGATCTTTAATGAAAAGAGACTCAAAATCTATCTTATCCAACCCTTTTATCATTTTATACACCCCTATCATATCACCCCTTAACCTCCTCCTTTTTAATGAGAACATGCTTAGATACGCCAGTCTTTCCTTATATGTCAATTGTCTTAGAGATGGGATCATTCTTGTTGCTCGTTTCTGTACTTTTTCCAGTTTTTCAATATCTTGTATCAAATAGGGACTATTAAATTGAATGCAGTATTCGAGGAGGGGTCTCACATATGAAATGTAAAGTTGCTTTATAATATTGGGTGATTTGTATTCAATGTGTCTCTGCATGAGATTGAGTCTAGCATTTGCTTTATTTCTGATTACCATACAGTACAGTGATTTGAGGGTTTAAGTTCATTTGTCACAGTGACACCCAAGTCTTTCTCTTTATCATCATTTTTAATCCAAAGTCCATTCATATTGTATTCAAATTCTGGATTTTTTGGCCCAATATGCATAACCTTGCACTTATCAACATTAAATTTCATCTCCCACTTATCTGCCCAGGCTGTTACTCTGTCGAAGTCTTTTTGTATTGTCATTGCTCCTGCTACTGACTTAACATTATGGCCTAATTTTGTATCATCAGCAAATTTTGAGGTTTTACATGATAGGCCCTTCTCTAGATCATTTATATAGACAACAAAAAGCAGAGGTCCCAGAACAGACCCCTGTGGGACTCCGCTCAATACGGGTCTCCAAGTAGACTTATTTCCATTTAGATGAACTCTCTGTTTTCTATTTCTCAACCATTCTTCTATCCAATCAGCTATATGACCTCTTATACCATGGGCTCTAACTTTTATCAACAATCTTGCATGAGGAACAGTATCAAATGCCTTTGCAAAATCTAAGTATACTATACCTACTGGCTCTTTATTGTCCAAATGCAATAGGACTTCATCATAAAATTCAATCAAGTTGGTTAGACAGGACCTTCCATTTCGAAAGCCATGCTGGCTATCATTTATAAGGTTGCACTCTTCAAGGAACTCAGTAACTTTACCTCTAATGATACTTTCGAGTAATTTGAAAATAATGGAGGTGAGGCTGATGGGTCTGTAGTTTTTTGCCAAGTTTCTATTTCCTTTTTTAAAGATTGGAGCCACATTTGCTTTCTTCCAATCCTCTGGAATTTCAGTACATATCAATGATTTATTAAAAATAATTTCTAGTGCCTGTGCTATATTCTTTTTGGCAGCTTTTATGACTATTGGATGCATTTCATCTGGCCCTGGAGATTTTTCCATTTTTAATTTATCTATTGCTTTTAGGATATCTAGTTTTGTTACCCTTAATTCATTTATTTCTCTATCTTGTCCTGGTAGTATTAGATCAGGAATATTATTTAAATTTTCATTTGTGAATACTGATGAGAAGTATTTGTTTAGTTCTTCAGTTATTTC
Source organism: Bathynomus jamesi (assembly GCA_023014485.1). NCBI lineage: Eukaryota > Metazoa > Arthropoda > Malacostraca > Isopoda > Cirolanidae > Bathynomus > Bathynomus jamesi. The sequence continues at coordinate 387,883 of JAJOZX010001252.1, forward strand.
AAGATCATCATCTATAGTTTTATCATCTATATGGAGGGAGCCAATTTTCCTTTTCACTCTACTTTTCAAATTGAAGTGACTGAAAAACTTCTTAGGATTGTTTTTTGAATTCTTGGCTAGGCTTTTTTCCAGGTCTCGTTTGCTATCTCTAATTACTTTCTTGCAAATGCTTCTTTTACTTTTATATATTTCGGAGTCTGTGCCATTTTTAGTTCTTTTGAATTTATGAAATGCTTTTGTTTTTTCTCTGATTGCTCTTTTTACATTGCAGTTTATCCAAGGTTGTTTATTTTTTCCAGTTCTGATTTTACACTGTGGGATATGCTTCCTTTGTATGTTCATTATTATACTTTTAAATTTTTCCCACATACTAGTTACTGTCTGTTCAGGCTGTAGAATATCTGTCCAATTTATTAGACACAGATCATTTACTAGTCCATTTATATTTCCTCTTTTAAAATCTGGAACTTCTACTTTATTTTCACTAGGTCTTGAATTACAAACAATATTAAACCGAAGGATACAATGATCACCTGAACCTAGTGTTTCTGAAACCGAGATATCCTGGAAGGTATCTGGATTATTTGTTAGAATTAAATCTAGAATGGCATCGGCCCTGGTTGGCTCCTTTACTAACTGGGTTAAACCATTCTCAATTATACAGTCTAAGAATCTCTCATTACTTGCTTGTCATTGCTTTATTTATTTCATCAATAAGTTGATTTTCTACATACTTATTTTCTTCTCTACTTTTGGGGATTCCTCCAACTGAACATCCCTCAGGTGGTCTATAAATACCCCCTATCCTGATTTTCCTGGCATTTTTATGCCCAATATCTATCCATACAGATTCAACTATTTCCTCTTTAACAGAGGTAACTTCAACTGGATTCAGATTTGTCTTGGCATAAATAAATACTCCGCCACCCTCTGAATATTTACGTTCATAATAAAAAAGTTCATAGCCATCAATTTCATAAGTAATGGTATTATCTCTTTCACTAAATAGACTATTTGGTATCGTACTGAATTTTGTCCAAGTTTCAGTGACAATCATAACATCAGGATTTTCAATACCTATGTATGCCTTGAATTCATTTATTTTATCTCGGATACTTCTTGCATTTACATAGAAAAATGACAAAGAACCCTTGGAATATTTTGCTTGTAATTTAGTCTGGTTCTTGTTCTGTGATGGTATATTATTTGCATCTCTTTTACTTTCTTTGTTGACCTTTTTCTTTTGAGTTTTGATTATATTTTTTATTAGTTTATTGTTATCAAGAGTATTGGTATTTGTACAAATTTGGCCCATTCCTTTAGTTTTTAGTCAATTATATGATACAATCTTTGATAGTAAATTGTAAAGATTGTAAAGATAACAACATTGGAAAAATATAAATGATAAACTGCAACGTATCGATGTCGTCATACAGGAACTAATCGAGAAGCATACAGAAAAAGAAGAAGACGACGCTATAGAAGCGATAAAGGCTAACTCAAAGTACTTCTATAATTTCGCAAAAAGAAAGTCGAAAAACCATGCGACTATCGGACCTTTAAAAAATGAGAACAGTGATTTATCGGATGATCTAACAGAAGGATGTGAAATATTAAGAGCTCAGTACGAATCATCTTTCAGTATCCCAAAAACTGACAAATTGATATGCGATAGAAACGCGTTCTTTGAAGAAGAACCACAAGGGGAAAGTATAACGGATTTCGACTTTACGACGGATGATATTACACATTACACAAGCCATAGGGAAACTAAAAACACACTCAGCGGCCGGACCGGATAAATGGAATGCCACACTGATCAAAAACTGCAAGAATGCAATCGCTGAGCCCCTATACTGGATATGGAGACGATCACTAGCATACCGCGGCCCTACATCGAAAAACATCGTCGCGCCCTACATCGAAACAGAAGCGAGGCCCAACGAAATAATAAGGTAAGGCAATTTCTTTCTTTACCATTAAGCAGCGCAAATACCGAAGACAAATAAACATAAAGAGGTCTTTTGAAAACCTACACATACATAACTCTCTAACGAAAAAACGTAGGGCTTTTGTCGTTAACTCTCCAGTGTAATCTGCTGGAAATTTGCAATCAACCCATAGCCCTATATAGTTTTTTCATACTCACTAACAAACAACACTCTTAAAGTAGCTTCTCCATCATTACTAATTAATAATGCTGTAGCTGTTTGCAATAACCCCCCCTTTGCTCTTACTCCCTTTCATAGCGATGGCATGTGCCACTGATGTCTACTTCTGGGGGTAGGCCTACCAGGCGTGTTTTTACATAATAATGGCTGATGCCTGCCATGGCATTTTTTGCACAAAATTTTAAACTTACAAAAGCTTGCTCTGTGACGTTTCAAAAAATATTTAAAACATGCCGTGGACTTAGTTACCGTGTTCATTCTCTCCTCAATAGGTAAAGCCTCAGCCACTTCACATTTATATGACTTGTGGTTGCTTTCGCAAAATATGCATTCCTTGACTCCCTTTAATTTATTCTCAGAGGATGCATGTAGAGCTGACACTGTACCTGGGCTATTCCTTTTTGTAGAAACTTTGAAACTTTGGTGCTTTGCCTACCTTTGTCCCCTTGTTTAGCATCCCACTGTGCAAACTCAATTCCCTCTCGTCTTGCTAATTCTGTGCCGAAATACCCTCATCCGTTGGAAATTTCCAGCAGATTTGAGTGGAGAGTTACCGACAAAAGCCCTATGTTTTTTCGTTAGAGAGTTATGTACATGTAGGTCTTTAAAGGGCCTCTTTATATTTAATTGTTTACAGTAATTTTAGCGTCGGGATTTTAGATGCCTATATGTGAACGAAAAGAAATTGTCCCACCTTATTTTTTGCTGGGTCTTAGTTTGCTTCGATGTAGGGCGTCACGATCTTTTTTAGTGTAGGGCCGCCACGATGGAGCTACGCGATGAGTTAACTTGATGTAATTAATATAGGCAGTCACTATATAAACACTTGAAGGTATAGGCCTATCCTTTTTATAGTTATTAAGTTTATTATAAGGAATTCACTCAGAACTTTAGGGAAGACAAAAGCACATCTTCCCTGTTTAAAGCGTTCGCAGTATATAAACAGCTCCGAGAGCCGCTCCTATTCGCGTTGTATTTTCATTATTTGCTGATCTAGCAAAGTTTTGTTTGGTCTACTTCTCTCTCGAAGACGAAACAATAAATTGGGTTTTCTTGTTGCTATGCGAGGCTCGATGCCTACATACCGGTTCTTTGTACGTATGACAATTATTTCATTCCCAATAGGCTATGTCGCCAATCCCGAGGCAATTTTGTATAGATATTTAATTCAATTAATTAATAATTTATATTTAATTATGAAATAAAGGTACCACATATAATGCCATGTTGTGAGCGCGTATAGTTTTTCCATACTTAACATCTGCTGAAGGGGGATGTACACATGTTCTGTAGAGTGTCCCCTACTTAATTCAAGCAAAATTGACTCGATGTGGGCCTACCTTAAGCTTCAGTTGCATAAAATTAAGAAAAAAACAAAAGTGACACTATTTATGGTCTTCTTTCTAAACCTTGCAACAACAACAACAACACAACCTGCACCACTGCACCTGCACGATGCAACAATCTTGTATCTAAACAACCAATCTGAGTTGCAAGAGAGCTCTCTAAAAGACCACGCCCTGTAAGTGCCGCATTCAACAAACGAGTAGAAAGGACGCGCCAGTGCCCAAAAAAATGATGTCAAAAGAGTGCCCAAACAATGATGTCACAAGAGCCCAAATTAAGTGAATTTTTCACTAACCTTACAATTATGAGATGGATATATACACTAGGGTTATGACATTTTTATAACCTCATGTTCCTGTATTATAAATCGATGAACGTTTGCCCCCTGACAATGAAAATAACAGTTTTTTCGATATATTTTGAAAACACTTCACCCCAAAATAAAAAATAAAAAATTAATAAAATAATAAATATTGGTTGCTCCTTGGTATAGCTATTGCAGATGGGTCTCTGTTCCAGTGATTTTCCAGGGTATTTAGTGCTTTTCGGTATTGTTGCAAGATATTTGCTTTCGGGGTGACATTTTTTTTTAATTCTGAAGAATTAGGCCCTTTTTTATTGTTTTCAAGCAAAAGTTCATCGATTGATGATATAGGAAACAATATTTATGACAAAAAATTAAAAAGTCATAACCCTAATATACACACCTAAACTTAATATATACAAGCAATGCTGCATCGATCAGCTTAGTCATCATATCGCCTTTGGACAACAATGGCTCTTCTTCTTCTAGATTTTCTAACAACGACTATTCCAAATCGGCCGCCTTTGTTGGACTAAATTCTATCCTTGAGACGTTGAGACAACGTTGTATCTATGTAAAGTTTACAAGCTGTAACTGAGCAGGGGCGGATCCAGACCGGTGCACATCGATGCACAGGCATCGGTCAGATTTTTTGTGCCTTTGTGTGCACCGGTCAGATTTCTGAATTTGTATTAATGTGTAAGAGAGAGAGAGAGAGAGTCGACACTCAAATGACCACAGCTGAGGTAAGCCGGGACATAAAGTGTTGCCAGACGAGAATTTCTTTACTTTAATTTCATTTGAGATATACAGGGTGTCCCATAAGTCCGGCATCATAGGAGAAATTCATATTTTTCTATTTCTACAAACCATAATTCATAATTTTCCCTTTCTACAGGCCATAATGTCTATGCTCGGGATGCCAATTTCCCGTCCACCATTCTGTTCAGTGACGAGGCTGTTTTTTATGGAAATGGTGAGGTAAATCGACAGAACACCCGCTACTGGTCTCAAAACAACCCTCATTGGTATACCTCTTCAAAGGAACAAGGTGCATTTCGGGTGATGGTATGGTGTGGCATTTGGAAGGATCGCATCATAGGCCCCCTCTTTTTCGATGAACATGTCACTGGAGGCACCTACCTACGTATGCTCAAGGAAGAAGCATTTCCCAGTGTCTTGAACGAAGAAGGAAATTTCCCAACATGGTTTCAGCAAGACGACGCTCCTGCACATTACAGCACCCAAGTAAGGGAATACCTGTACCAACAATTCCCTGGTCATTGGATAGGACGTCGAGGGCCTGTGGAATGGCCAGCTAGAAGCCCGGATTTCACGCCACTAGATTTTTATCTCTGGGGCCACTTGAAAGCGCTGGTATACGCAGAGAAAATTAGGAGTGTTGAACATTTGTGGCAGCGCATTATTGGGGCATGTAACACCATTACTCCTGACATCATTCACCGTGTGCTTGCTGACTGGGTATCACGTCTGAATTTGTGTATTGAAAACAATGGTGAACATATTGAGCAAGTTCTGTAAATAAAAGCTTTTGTTTTGCCTTTTTTTATTATTTTTCCTATGATGCCGGACTTATGGGACACCCTGTATATTTATATATATATATATATATACATTTAAACAAACTAGCCAATTATACCTACTTATGTATAAATATATGTATATTTATGTGGTGACATGATATGAGGTAGCAGGGCCGGATTTACTTGCTTGTGTGCCCTAGGCCAAACCTTATCAGTGGCCCCCCCAAAAAAATATTATATATATATATATCGTAATATTGTAATGTAAAAAAAAAAAGAATTACAACATAATGTAACACATCAATAATTTTATTCAAATTAGTTTTATATCATGTACAACTTATTCTTACACAAAGGAATAATGGAAAAAAATACAGTCAAATTGAAGCATAATAAATTTTGCAATAAGAATTACAACATAATGTAATACATTACACATTAATAATTTTTAATCAAATTAGTTCCATATCAAGTACATCAAAGTAAATCAAGTTCCATATCATGTACATCTTACACATAGGAATAATGGAAAAATACAATGAAACTGAAGCATAATAAATTTTGCAAGCACAACTACAGTATGTGAAGTTCAAAATGACTTTTTCCTGCTTTTTTCTATGGCAAATTTGTCAATGATACTGTTTGTGTCAAGGGATTGTAGGAGGTCCCCAGTGGGCCCCCAGTTACTGGTGGGCCCTAGGCCAATGGCCTATGTTGCCTATTGGAAAATCCGGCCCTGTGAGGTAGGGTGGGACCATGGGGGATCATATGGGAGGAAGAATGGGGGCGGGGGAAGAATGGGGGCGGGGGAAGCATGAAGGGGTAAGTGTAACCTTGCTTCGTTTGGTGTCATTTATTCACGTGATCTCCTGACGGATGCATCATAAAGAGCTCTGCTGAATGTGTTTACTGCAGCTGGCGGAACATAATGTAGTCACTGAAATTTGGTTTCAGGATTTTAACTGATCAACGTCATGATCCACCATCACAAGCTGCTCCTGCATCACCAGATACTCAAATTTCCTCGAAAAGTTAGTATATTAGTTTAGTGTCTTTTTACTAATTTTCTACTAACTTCTACTTTTTACTAATTTTTTACTAATTTTACTAATAATATAAAGAATAATTCAGCATTTAAATGTTTTGTCCTTTAATAGTTGCTGTAGTGACCAGTCAAGCAGCAGGCACCACTGGTGATCCCAGCTGTCGTCCAGATTTGCTGATGGCCAAGTAGCTACTCTTCTGGGATTTGCAGGTTAGAACTCAAGTATTTTCTGTCAATAGTAACAGTCATATAAAATCATTTATAAGTATCTATATCTGACTATGTGAATAACTTTATTATCGTGGTCATGCAACGCCTTAAGCAAATTCAATAAATTTTTAAATTAATAGATTATGATATTAATCACACTGAACTTTTCTGATTTTTTAAAACTTTTCTAAGTGGAACCAATCTAGTAACATTCATCCCATTTAAGTTATTTTTCAAAAATAATGTTTTCATATTTAAGAATCCAGCATCAGTTATGCTATTTACGAACAAAATTATTAATTTGCCAAGTAAGAGCATGATATTTATCTGTTATTAAGGAAGTCGGACAGTAGTTATATGAGTTCAGTCAATTATTTCTTAATAACTTCACTGTTCCATATAATGCTAAAAATGTGTTGTTATTACTGTTGTCACAGGTATTCCTGCCAAGGTAATTGCAAGTCCAGACAACTGGCAGACTGATTTCACAGCATTCTGCGAGCAGTACAAAGATGACCTCCCAAACTTTGGTTCACTCACCGGTGAATTAGATGTTTGGCAATACCACTGGAATAAACAACATGCAGAGCTGGGCAGTATTTAAATACGTATTTAAATACATTTGTGTATTTAGAACTGTATTTATAAATACATTGTTTTTCATGTATTTAAATATAGTATTTAAATACTTTAATGAGTATTTAAATACAATGTATTTAAATACTCAAAATATAAAAATGTAAATACTTTTACTGGTTTAATACACGTTCTGTACTAGCACAGTACGACGCGTCGACAGTGTAGTACAGCATGGTTCATGTTTCAACGTGTCAGTTCAATCAGTTGTGTGCCACTCTTAGTCGAAAGCGGTTGATTTCTTTATCGTGTGCGTGTCATGGCTTCAACAAGCAAATCCGGTGAATCAAACAGTGATATATCTGCAGATAACAATTTAGTGCACCCTCTATTTGATGGAAAATACTTTAAAATTAAATCTAAAGACGGTAATAAGGTAAAGTGCACCTGCTTGCTGTGTAAGCACGAAGTCTCTGCTGCAAGCAATGCTACAACGAATCTGTACACTCATCTGAAGGTAAGTGTTTTGTTAGACATCAAAAAATATCTTGAAATTGACCGAATAATCGTACAAAACGGCTATGCCTTAAGTGGGCCTGTGTAACTAACTCGTTGCAATCAATCCAATTTGCGATGGAAAATTCATTGATGAAAAAGCTTTTAAAATCGTCTGATCTATCGAGTGGTGTATTTATTTCGAAATTCACCGTGTCCCCTAAAGTAGAAATTTATCAAAACATGAATTAGTGAATGCATATGTTAAAATTTGTATGTATTTAAAATGTATTTACAAATGTACTTAAATACAATTGATGTATTTTGTATTTAGTATCTAAATACATTCGTAAAATGTACTTAGTATTTAGTATTTAAATACATTCAATGTATTTATTGCCCAGCTCTGACAACATGATGCTGAAAAGGACATCCCGGCCACTATCCAGGAAACACTGCTTGTGGCAGATAGCATTCTCTTCCCCAATATAGTGGCTGCTATGAAAGTGCTAGAAGTAGTACCTGTTACAACATGTGAATGCGAAAGATCTGTTTCAGCCTTGAGGAGGCTCAAAACATATCTCCGCACCACCATGGTCCAAGGTAGACTCAGTGGACTAGCACTTATGAATGTTCATTATTCAATGAAATTAGACGTGCCTCCAATAGTGAATGAATTTGCGAAATCTCAGCCACGTCGTATGGAGTTATTGGATGTCATGAAAGATTAAATTTGTAATAATAAAATATATCTGCGACTAATTTAGCAGTTAGATAAAATTAAATAAATATTATAAATTCTTGTACTTCATTTATTTTTGTAGAAATCCTTTCACACTGAAAACATGCCTACTATAACTATTGCTGCCAATGATACTTTCAAGACAACTATTTTTTTTTTAGTGAAGGGTGGGTTGGGCAAGATCCCCTCCCCCGCGAAGAAGGTGAAGTGTGCCACGGTCAGATTTGAGGTCTGGATCCGGCCCTGCGAAACTAGCAATTATCACAAAGACCTGTGTTAAAGCACAACATTTTTTTGTCAGCGTTTGAAAAAAAAAAAAAAAAAGGATATCTGTACAACCTTAGACAGTGCCAAAAGACAAAAAACCTCAGAAAACAGAAGAAAACTCATGCCAATTATTGAAACCATTATTTTGTGTGGCCGACAAGAAACTGCATTACGGAGTGATAGCGATGCTGGGATTTTGGAAGAAAATCAACAAAATCATGGAAATTTTTGCGCTTTACTGCGGTTTAGGATTGGTGGTGGAGATGAGAATCTAAAGAAGCATTTCACCGAATGTGGTCGAAATGCAACCTACACAAGCCCTCAAATTCAGGATGAAGTGATTAATAGTTGTGGTAATCTAATCCTGTCTCGTATCGTGAATCAGATCAGTCATTCAAAATATTTTAGTGTTCTGGCGGACGAGACCTCAGACATCTGTGGAGTGGAACAATATACTCTTTGTGTTAGGTACGTGTTAAAAAGTGAAGAGAACTATGTGCTGTGAGAAGATTTTCTGAAATTTGTTCTTATTCATGACTGTTCTGGTAGGGCACTTGCTGAAACATTATTAAAAGAACTGAGAGAGTTGGGGTTGGATGTAAACTACATGAGAGGGCAAGGATATGATGGGGCTAAGTCAGTGAGCATATATATACATATATATACATATGTAAAGAACGACGCTTGTGTAGAAGAGCGTTCCGTCCAAGATGAGGAGGGAGTAAGAACAAATGAAAAATGATTCCCGGGTGGTACCTGATTTTTCATTTGTTCGTTCTCCCTCCTCAACTTGTGCGAAACGCTCTTCTACACAAGCGTCGTTCTTTACATTAATTATACTGTGTGTTGTTTGCAGTTAAAATGTATATATGTACGGCATGCGTGGGTGCCTCCTCAGGGCATTGGTTTCTGCTCGTATGTAGGAAAATTACGACTTCTGATTGATCGAGGTCCATGCTGTAGTGGATAGCATGTCTGACCGGCAATCGGATGATCCCGGATTCGTAGTATCTCATTTTTCATTTGTTTGTTCTTCCTCCGCATCTTGTGCGGAACACTCTTTTACACAAGCGTCGTTCTTTACATTAATTATACTGTGTGTTGTTTGCAGTTAAAATGTATATATACATATGTATATAAAATATATATATATATACCGGTATATATTATAATATATATATATATATATATATATATATATATATTTTTTTTTTTTTTTTTTTTTTTTTTTTTAGGAAAGAACCGATTCGCCTCTATTTAAAGGGCATATCTCAGCGGAAAAACAAAGAAAAAGTGAGAGGAAAGACAGAGGAAAAAGAAAGGGTGGAGGGGACAGTCGAAGTGGAAAAGACCAAGGATGACAAGGACTGCAGGGTCGAGCCCCATCATCCTTGGGTGCTAGGGCCGGGAGGGCGCACGAGAAACCTCCAGGAACAAGCACGTACAAACGAGCACAAAGAGCACTCAAGAGCACGAGCTTAGAACCCCCTTGCGGGGTATATATATATATATATATATATATACATACATATATATATATACACACACATGTGTGTGTATATATACACACACACACAACATATATATATATATATATATATATATACTTGAGTCCCTTTATATCCTCAGTATCCAGCCAACCCTCAACGATTACAGTTCCGCTTTCAATTTAAACATTGCAAAATAAACTCTCAAAAGAAATCCACCATCACTCCGCCCGGCTTCATCTTCCTAATATGGAATTCTTTCAAGAGGCAACCATTCCCAATCCTCTGTATAATTAGTCTCCCATTACATTAACAATCTGGTAAGAAACCCTTCAATTCTGTTTTACCTAAACCGTTTTATATTTTACTTATTGTCCATACTTTTATACTTTGTATCATTTAATTTTTAATCTTTTAATTTAATATACAGGGTGTACATAAAGTCAGGATCTATTTTTGTGAAGCACTCGGAAATTATATGGAATTCAATCATAAAATGATAAAGTGGTAACATTTATTAAATAATTAAGAGTAGGATTCGACGTGACGCCCATCAGTATCCCTGCACAGCTCAAATCGTTCCGCAGCATTTCTAAACACATTCTGGAGCATTTGCGGGGTTATGTTATCTGCAGCAGTTCGTATACGTGTACGTAAGTTTTCAAGACTCGTAATCTTCGTCTGATAGACGTGCGACTCGATAAAGCCCCATGCAAAGAAATCTAAAGGGGTTAAATCTGGTCATCTCGCAACACAAGGTCTGTTGCTTCCGCGTCCGATCCAGCGATTTGGAAAACGTCCATTTAGATAATCCTGAACAATTTTGGCATAGTGACAAGGAGCACCATCATGTTGATAGACGACGGTACTAACAATCCTATCCCCAATCAGCTGAGGTTCAAGGAATTGCTGCAATATGTCCAGATAAATAAGCCCCGTAACTAGCTTCAGCAAAGAAAAAAGGACCATAAACCTTAGATTTTGTTAAACCCATCCAGACATTAACTTTAGGTGAGTCTCTTTCCCAATTTTGGACGAAATCATTCGGTCTTTCATCTGCCCAAATTCGACAGTTATGGCGATTTACTTTTCCACACGTATGGAAAGTGGCTTCATCACTAAAGAGAATGTTCTCCATTAAATTATCACTCCAGATTTGTTCTACGAGATCAGCACACACAGAACTTCGTCGAGGGAAATCTTCCTCATGTAAATCATGTAAAACCTGCAAATGATAGCTTTTCTTCTGAAAATTAACTTTCAGAATTTTGTGCACAGATGACGTCGGGAGGCCGAGTCGGTGTGATGCAGCACGAACGGACGTACGTGGCTCCTCAGTGATAATTCCGCGTACTGCATTCACGGTAAGATCTGACATACACGGTCGTCCTGATCTTGCTTCATCATTTACAGATCCCGTTCGTTTAAATTTGTGTTCACCAATTTCGTATTGTCTTGTCTATTGGCCCCGGCTTATGAAATCTCCTTCTAAACTTCTCTCTGATGTCATTGTATTTCTTTCCCTCGATTCGCCAAATTACTATTGCCACACGCTCTTCTGTATTCATTCCAAGGGCTTCTGAAAAGAAAAATAGAAAAAAATAATTATTTCACAAAAATAGATCCTGACTTTATGTACACCCTGTATTGTAACTTACTATTAATTCTCGCTAATTGTTGCGCCATTTTAATTTATTGTTCGTTTTTATTTATTATACTTATTTATTTCTATTTGTTTTTAAACTTTTTAGCACTGATGATGGAAATTGAATTTTTCCGAAACGTCTGTTAATAAACATGTACCATCTTTTCGTCCTCCTATTCCTCGCTAAGCTACGCTTCCCTAAGAACAAACCATTCAACCAAGTTATATATATATTATATATATATATATATATATATGATACACACAGACCGTGCATGGAACAAGGAACTCTTCTGGGATAATTAAATCCACTATAGTCTGAATAAGTAAGGTAAATGACAAATACCATAGTTTTTCTTTTTTGTGATGCTAGCCCGACGTGGGCAACGGGTCATTCGCAAAGAGGTCCCATATATATAGCTTCCCTCACCAGCTATCTGCAGAGCAGACAGGATCCAGCTTTGGGACATGGATCTAGGGTTTAAAGCAGCCTAGCCCTGCTACATTTAGAACCTCAATATAAGCAAAAGACTCGCTGTCTTCACGTCAGAAAAGTTCCTTGTTCCATGCACGGTCTGTGTGTATCATAAAAAAATCAGGGGACCATTCTGAGTTCATTCCCATCTTGAAACGGACATGTTATGTGCCTTGAAAAGTGGACGTTCAATTCTGCCAGTTGAGGTTTAAGTTTTGTATTTTGGCTAAAATATAATAGTTACCCTTTTTCTTTGATGTATTCAACCTGACGTGAAGACAGCGAGTCTTTTGCTTATATTGAGGTTCTAAATGTAGCAGGGCTAGGCTGCTTTAAATCCTAGATCCATGTCCCAAAGCTGGATCCGTCTGCTTTGCAGATAGCTGGTGAGGGAAGCTATATTTATGGACCTCTTTGCGAGTGACCCGTTGCCCACGTCGGGCTAGCATCACAAAAAAGAAAAACTATGGTATTTGTCATTTACCCAGAAGAGTTCCTTGTTCCATGCACGGTCTGTGTGTATCATAAAAAACTCGGGGGAACATTCTGAGTTCATTCCCATATATATATATATATATATATATATAATTATATATATATATATATATATATATGTGCGTTCAAAACTCTCTCCGCAGTGCTATGTTAAACGCATAGGATTTTCATTGAACCATGATTTAGTGATTTTATTACATAACCTTTTGATTTTACAGCATGTGTTGAAAGTGTTTTCCACCATTTTGCAGGCGCAGAGCAACTCGTCTACACTTGTTGTCAAACACTTTTTTAAAGTGTTGGTTGACTGCGGAGGAGACTTTTCGAACGCACTGTATAACATACATACATATATATATAAATATGTATGCATATATAAACACACACATAGATATATATATATATATATATATATATATATATATATATATATATATATATATATACAGTAATATATTCTATATATAATATATATATACAGTATATATATATATATACTGGGTGATCCAGATAAATGAGACCCATAAAAAAAAGCCAAATATCTTAATATTTAATTCCTTTCATAAAAACTATATATCATTCGAAAGAGTAGAGTTACAAGTTATTATGAAATATTTATTTTTTAAAACTGACTCCTTTCAAATGTGCTCCATTAGTTGCCAAGCATTCCAGTGTTCTCCGCTCGTAAGTTCTGCATCACTTTTGCAAGAGTGTGCGGTGGTATGGCCTGTATCTCATTTGTGATGGCGGCCTTCAATTCTTGCAAGGTCGTTGGGTTATTTCTGTAGACCCTACTTTAAATATCCCCAGAGATAATAATCTAAGGGAGAAAAATCCGGAGACCTTGCGGGCCATTCAACGTCTCCAAATCTTGAGATTAACTCGCCTGGAAACGTTTGACGCAAAACTGCCATGCAGTTCCTCTTGGTATGGCAGGTAGCTCCGTCTTGTTGGAACCAGTGGTTTTCTAGACAAAGATCTCTTAATTTAGGAATAAGGAAATCGGTCAACATTTTTTCGTAGCGATCACCATTTACAGTGACCGTGTTTCCGGTGGAATCCTCGAAAAAGTACGGCCCTATGATCTGAGATGCAGTAAGACCACACCAAACAGTTACACGCTGACTATGCAACGGGACTTCGGTAATAGTCAATGGATTTTCTGTTGCCCAGAAACGACAATTTTGTTTGTTTACAGTTCCATTCAAGTGAAAATGGGCTTCGTCTGACATAATCAAAGTTGCTAGAAAATTGGTGGTGTCATTTACCTTCTGTTGGATCCATTGACAGAATTGTCGTCTTCGTGCGAAATCTCCATCTTTTAGTTGTTGCACTGTTTGAATTTTATATGGAAAGAGCATTAAATTTTGCTTGAATATACGGTGTGTTGTTCCATATCCAACTCCTAACAGCTGAGAAGCACGTCTGATGCTTATGTTAGGATTATCCTGTACAATTTCATGAGTTCTGTTAATGATCTCGTCTATCCTTGCTGTGCGCACTCTTCCAGTTGGTTTTCTTTTTCCAATGCTGCCAGTTAGGGAAAAATTTCTGACACAGCGACGGATTACTTTCTTAGAAAGTGATTTTGACATCTGAAAATTTGTCTTGAAAGATCTTTGAGCTGAAACTACACTTCTTCCATGCTCATAATATTGCTCAGGTATGAAACGCAGCTGTTCCACAGTCCATGCAGTCATCTTGAAGGGTTAGTTTTAACTAACACTTTTATTTTGTTTTGTATCTTATCTTGTCTTGTATTGTCAAAACCTATACAATCCTGTACAAACTTGTAACTATCCTCTTTCGAATGATGTGTATGATTTTATAAAAGGACTTATACTTTAAGAGTTACAGGGGTTTCTTTTGGGTCCATTTCGCTGGATCACCCTTTATATATATATATATATATATATATATATATATATATATATATACAGGGTGGGCGGAAAGTAGCTCCCTATTTTGGATTGGTAAAAAAATACGTATATTATTCATTTATTTCAGAAAAAATAATATGAAAAGGTAGGCATACATGGTAGGTTTTCTCTAAAATTCAATGTGGGCTCCAACTCTTTCCACCAGCTTCTGGAGCCGCCCAGGAATGGCGTCCACTGACTTTAGCAGGAACTCCGGCGGGATGGAGGACATGACTTCCCGAATTCGGTCCTCCAGTTCTTCCAATGTCCTCGGTTTGGTGCGGTAGACTTCTTCCTTTACCCACCCCCAAAGAAAGAAGTCGCACGGTTACCGCTGAAAAACGGCAGAATCGGTTCAGTGTAACGGTGTGGTGTGGTATGACCTCAGATCAGGTTGTGGGCCCGTTCCTTCTGCGCAACACCATGAATGCTGAGCGGTACCTTGCTTTGTTGCGAAACGAGGTCTGTCCGGTTGTCAGCACATGGGAGAACATCGACGATCTGATATTTATGCAAGATGGCGCCCCTCCGCACTTCGCTCTTGTTGTCCGTGAGTGTCTGGATGCCCACTTCCCTGGGCGTTGGATGGGTCGTCGTGGTCCACATCAATGGCCAGCCAGGAGCCCCGACTTGACACCGTGCGACTTCTTTCTTTGGGGGTGTGTAAAGGAAGAAGTCTACCGCACCAAACCGAGGACATTGGAAGAACTGGAGGACCGAATTCGGGAAGTCATGTCCTCCATCCCGCCGGAGTTCCTGCTAAAGTCAGTGGACGCCATTCCTGGGCGGCTCCAGAAGCTGGTGGAAAGAGTTGGAGCCCACATTGAATTTTAGAGAAAACCTACCATGTATGCCTACCTTTTCATATTATTTCTTCTGAAATAAATGGATAATATACGTATTTTTTTACCAATCCAAAATAGGGAGCTACTTTCCGCCCACCCTGTATATATATATATATATTCACACACACACACACACACATATATATATAAATATGTAAATATATAACCATTATGAACCATTATAACCATTATAACCTAACCATTATGAACATCTACAGACCACCAAACACCACAAAAAGTGAATTCCAATTGGCTACAAATGAAATAGAAAACATTAGAATTACTTGACACTCCAGCAACAAATATTCTAATTTTCGGAGATTTTAATTTCCCATTCATATCATGGAAGAAAAATAAAGAAGTTATATATGTTGAGAAGTTTCATGGCAACATTACTAAAAATGACAGAACCCAAGCAACAATGCTATTAGATATTATGGAACATTACGCCCTTACCCAGGAAATCGGTGAAGCCACGAGAAAGGAGAACGTTTTGGATTTAATCTGGACAAATAACGAGATAATAATAAATAAAAAAGTGACGCACACAAAGTTCTCCGACCATAACCTCATCGATATAAAATTGAAGTTAGTACCCAGAGGCCCGAAAACGCATCCTAGGGAGGCAGATGGAATATTTGAAGGCTTAAACATAAATTCAAAGAAAGTAAATTGGGAAAACGTAAATAAAGATTTAAAGGAGGTAAATTGGGAATTGCTAGTACACGAGAAGACTCCACAAGAAATACTATGTATAATAGAGACTGAAACCAAACCTATAATACTGAAACATATTGGCGAAATAGAAATGGACATAAAGCAAACATTCATACATAAGACAAACGAGGAGGAAAACAAGGTAGCAGAAAACATAAAAAATAACCCAAAATACTTCTACACTTTTGCGAAAAGGAAAATGCAGTGTAAGGAGAGTATTGGACCATTGATAGACGAGGAGGCCGAATACACAAATGACCCGAAAGAAATAAGTGAACTGCTTAGGGAACAATTTAAATCTGTGTTTAGCACCTCTAACTCCGAGATGGAAGTGGAAAACCCAGACGAGTTTTTCGACATTGATACAGATCAACCAAGAACAAATCCCGAGATGTAATTACGGCCTTATCAGAGATGCGAGACAATTCAGCGCCAGGGCCAGACACATGGAGTGTCACATTTCTGAAGAAATGCAAAGAAAGTATTGCAAAACCGCTATACTTACTATGGAGGAAATCACTCGACACAGGACAAATTCCACTCCCTTTAAAGAACGCGAACATTGCCCCCCTATTTAAAGTTGGTAACAGAGCAATGCCCACAAATTATCGGCCAGTGGCTCTCACCTCACACGTTATAAAGTGTTTTGAACGCATAATTAGAGGCAAAACTACCTACTACCTACAAGAAAAAGACTTATACAACCCAAATCAACATGGCTTCAGGACGGATAGATCATGCCTGTCACAGGTACTAGACCACCAGGAGAAAATATTAGGAACATTATGTCGAGGACAAAACATTGATGTAATATATACCGACTTTGCTAAAGCCTTCGATAAATGTGACCATGGAATCATAGCACACAAACTTAAGGATACAGGAATTACTGGAAAGCTAAGAAGGTGGATATTTAATTTCTTGACGCAAAGAACGCAAAGAGTGGTGGTAAACGGAGTTAAATCTGAAGTCTCGAAATTCGTGAGCTCTCTCTCACAAGGGACAGTATTAGCTCCTTTGCTGTTCATAATAATGATTGCAGATATTGATGCAGATATTAAGGACAGTATTGTATCATGCTACGCAGATGACACAAAGATATGAAAAGAAATATTGAACGATGATGACATAAGAAAACTACAAAACGACATTGAAACATTATTCCAGTGGGCAGAAGACAACAATATGAAGTTCAACGAAGAAAAATTCCAACTTCTAAGATATGGAAATAACAAAGAGCTACAGAAAAAAGGGTACAAAACTCCGCAAGCCAAACAGATAAGACCAAATCCACAAGTCAGGGATCTTGGAGTAATAATGTCGTCGGATGCAGAATTCAGAGAGCACTATAATATCAAAACCACAACAGCTAGAAAAATAATGGGAATCATCTGGAGGAGCTTCCGCAGCAGAAAATAATTGAGTATTGCTCAGTACTCACAAGCCCACACAGAAAAAGTGACATTGCGAGCACTGAAGCTACACAAAGGACTTTTACGTCTAAGATAGAGGAAACGGAAGGTGAAGACTACTGGTCTCGACTACAATCCCTGAAACTCTACTCTCTTGAAAGAAGGCGCGAGCGGGACACAATAATATACATATGGAAAATACTTGAGGGCTCTGTCCCTAACCTCAGAAATGAAATAGAAACAAACTGGAATGAGAGAAGAGGCAGATTTTGTACGGTCCCAGCTGCCGTGGGACAAGGAGCGATGAAAACGAGGATGGAAAATACACTCAGAATACGGGGCCCAAAGCTTTTCAATGTCCTTCCAAAAGAAGTGAGGAATTTCCACCACACAGACCTGAATAACTTCAAGAACCAGCTGGACGGATTCTTGTGCAAAGTCCCTGACCAGCCATGCGTGGGTGGCTACGAGCGCAGGAGGAGATCAGAGAGCAATTCCTTCCTTCACCAAGTCCCACAAATGAGACGGGATGCTGCAGAAGGGTCGACCGCAGGTCGATCCAGAACCGTCGTTCAAACTCAACAAAAGTAACAAAAGTAAAGTAAGTAATATATATATATATGATACACCATTCTGAGTTCATTCCCATATATATATATATATATATATATCGTAAAGAACGACGCTTGTATAGGAGATATTCCGCGCAAGACGAGAAAGAGAAAACAACAAATGAAAAAATGAAGTACCACCTGGGAATCGAACCCGGGATCTTCCGATTGCCGGTCAGACGCGATAACCACTACACCATGGACTTCACTCTTCCAAATGCCGTAATTCCTCTACATACTCGCAGAAACCAATGCCCCAAGGAGGCACCTCCCGCATGCCGTAACATTATATACATTCAACTGCAAAGAACACGCAGTATAAATAACGTAAAGAACGACGCTTGTATAGGAGATATTCCGCGCAAGACGAGAAAGAGAAAACAACAAATGAAAAAATGAAGTACCACCTGGGAATCGAACCCGGGATCTTCCGGCAATCGGAAGATCCCGGGTTCGATTCCCAGGTGGTACTTCATTTTTTCATTTGTTGTTTTCTCTTTCTCGTCTTGCGCGGAATATCTCCTATACAAGCGTCGTTCTTTACGTTATTTATACTGCGTGTTCTTTGCAGTTGAATGTATATATATATATATATATATATGCAACAAATAACTGCAATGACCGCGCAGTATATAAATGAATGGTAGAGCGTCCGACCGGCAATTGGAAGGCCCTGGGTTCGTTTCCCAGGCGGTTCGCCTCATTTTTTCATTATTTCGTTATCTCTCCTCCTCGTGTGCAGAAACGTTCCTTAATACTTATGTCGTTTCTATTCATAATATATATATATATATATACACATGTTATAATGTTTCAGACCAACAAAGACCCTAGGATCCACTCATGGCTGGTCTACCTAACTGTGTTCGTAATTGTGTATTGTGCATGTCCTCCGTGGTGGCGCAGGGGACCTACAATTTTACGTAGGTTCCGAACCACAAAGAACGTAAGAACATAAGAAATTTTTATAGTGGGCACACTAGGGGCCACTTCGGCCCATCGAGATGGCTCCACTATGTAAAAACTGCCTGTACATTGGCAACAACCAATTTTTGCAAAACTAAATAATTATCAATTTAAAACTAATTAATTATCAATTTAAAACTAAAGATAGAATCTCTGGATCCAGAGGATCAAGTCATAATAGACTACCATCCACAAATATGTTACACTCTATATCTCTTTATAACCAACACGCAAATATATCAGATCCAAAGAATCCAGTCAATTTCATTACGGTATCCATCAATGCCAGTACCTTGCCAACCAAAAATAAGTCACTGTCCATATCAATTGCAGACTAAGTCACAACACGGGTTTCGGTCAGGCAGATCATGCCTGTCACAACTAATGGAACACTACAACAACATTATTGATTCACTTGAAAGTAATGAAAACTATGATGTACTATACACAGACTTTGCTAAAGCGTTCGACAAGTGTGACCATGGAATCATAATACATAAACTGAAATATATGGGAATAACAGGAAAAGTAGGGAAATGGATATATAATTTCCTTAGTGAGCGGAGGCAAGTCGTTACAGTACAAGGAGTATCTTCATCAGAATCAGAGGTCCTCAGCTCAGTACCACAAGGAACGGTATTAGCTCCACTACTCTTCATAATCATGCTAACTGACATAGATGAGGACGTTACCAGAGACAGCACAGTAACATCCTTTGCAGATGACACAAAGATCAGTAGAAAAATACGAAAATCAGAAGACATAGGATCTCTACAAACCGACATAAACAAATTTACAAGTGGACGGAAGACAACAATATGAAGTTTAACACCGAGAAATTTCAGCTATTACGGTACGGAAAAAGAGAAGACCTAAAGTCCATGGAATATTATACCCCAAATGGACAGGAAGTCCAGAGAAATTCCAGAGCAAAAGATTTAGGGGTGGTAATGACAGATGATGCGAAATTTGAAACACAAAATAAGATAGCAGTAAACAGAGCAAAGAGAATAACGGGTCTGATATTGAGAACTTTTAAACGAAGGGATAGGAATGTAATGATCCCCCTACTGAAAACCCTGATAATACCCAAACTGGAATACTGCTCGGTCCTAACATCCCCATATAAAAAAGAAGACATTAGACAGCTGGAGGGGATTCAAAGAAGTTTCACAGCCAAGATCAATGGGTGCAAAGAACTAAATTACTGGGAAAGGTTACGAGAACTAAACCTATATTCACTGGAAAGGAGAAGAGAGATACACCATTATTTACACTTGGAAAATAATGGAGAAACTAGTCCCTAATCTTACTCTGAATCCCATAACTACCCAAACAACGGTGGAAGGTAGAAACGGTAGACTGTGTCGTATTCCCAAATTGAAGGCGAGACAGGGAACATCTTTAACCCTGAAAGAAAATAGTTTTGTAGTGAGAGGACCAAAACTATTTAATCAGCTGCCCAAAGACCTAAGAAACACGAAGGGAGTTGCAGTGGAAATCTTCAAAAGAAGACTTGACGCCTGGCTCAGAACAATCCCCGATGAGCCGGGCGTACCTGGCTATGTGAGGTGGAGAGCGCAAGAATCCAACTCACTACTTCACCAGGCCAACTCGAGAGGAGGGGCGACACGCTTGACCTTCGCGAAATGAGAAATCATCACGTGGAACCTTTGTAAGGTTGTAAGGTTATATATATATATATATATATATATGCCATTGCACCTAGGTGATGTAGTGGTTAGCGTCGCTGACTACGAATCCATCGGCCCCGGGTTCGAGACCCGACGGCAGTCGGCGCGCAGCAAAACCCAGCTGTTCATCCTTCCACACAATAAAAAAAGTGGTTGGTAGATAAATGGGTACCCTAGGTGGCCAAGTGGTTAAGACGCTGAGCTGCTGATGGGGCGTGGTTCGGATTCCACATTAAACTGTAGGTCTAAGGTGGAGTGAAAAGCTTAACCTTCGTCAGAATGAACAATTCGGGCGGAAGCTAATCAAAGGTTTTATATATACAGGGTGGGCCGTAAGTTTCCATACATAGGAAAAATAAATATTTTTTTATGGACAACCATTTTTATTTATATAATATGCTCTACATGGTTGCCATTGTTTTGAAAACACATTTCAATACGTGTTCCCCACTGTTGATGAACACGCATTAGCACAGTTGACGTTATGCTTGTAATGGCGTTGATCTGCAACATTTCCAGTTTTCTGAAACTTGTTAATAAGTTTTGCCACAGTGTCGTGTGTGATGTTCGTTCCATGTTGTCTGTTAAAGTTCATTGCAACCATGCGACTGCTTCCCGACCCAGCCATCAGTATGATTTCAATTCGTTGCTCTTTCGTCAAACGCATATTCTTAGGGTATCTGAAACATAAAAACAAACGTTTAATTTTTCCTATGTATGGAAACTTACGGCCCACCCTGTACATATATATATATATATATATATATATATTATATATATATATATATATGCTGCAAACCCACAAGGAAAAAAAAAGAAAAAAAAATCGTTTTTCTTTTTCCTTTTGGGTTTGCAGCATTCATTCATTTCACGTGTTTTATTGTGAAATTCATCCCATATATATATACACACACACACACACACATATATATATATATATATATATGAATAGAAACGACATAATATTAAGGAACGTTTCTGCACACGCGGAAGAGAAATAACGAATAAATGAAAAATGAGGCGAACCGCCCGAGAATCGAACCCAAGGCCTCCCAATTGCCGGTTGGATGCGCTACCATTACACCACGGACCTCAATCATTCACAAATCGAAATTCTCCTACATAGGGCAGAAACAATGCCCTGAAAGGGCACCCTCGCAAATCGTGAATATGTGCATTTAACTGCAATGACCACGCAGTATATAAATGAATAGAAACGACATAATATTAAGGAACGTTTTTGCACACGCGGAAGAGAAATAACGAATAAATGAAAAATGAGGCGAACCGCCCGGGAATCGAACACAAGGCCTTCCAATTGCCGGTTGGATGCGCTACCATTACACCACGGACCTCAATCATTCACAAATCGAAATTCTCCTACATAGGGCAGAAACCAATGCCCTGAAAGGGCACCCTCGCAAATCGTGAATATGTGCATTTAACTGCAATGACCACGCAGTATATAAATGAATAGAAACGACATAATATTAAGGAACGTTTTGCACACGCGGAAGAGAATAACGAATAAATGAAAAATGAGGCGAACCGCCCGGGAATCGAACACAAGGCCTTCCAATTGCCGGTTGGATGCGCTACCATTACACCACGGACCTCAATCATTCACAAATCGAAATTCTCCTACATAGGGCAGAAACCAATGCCCTGAAAGGGCACCCTCGCAAATCGTGAATATGTGCATTTAACTGCAATGACCACGCAGTATATAAATGAATAGAAACGACATAATATTAAGGAACGTTTCTGCACACGCGGAAGAGAAATAACGAATAAATGAAAAATGAGGCGAACCGCCCGGGAATCGAACCCAAGGCCTTCCAATTGCCGGTTGGATGCGCTACCATTACACCACGGACCTCAATCATTCACAAATCGAAATTCTCCTACATAGGGCAAAAACCAATGCCCTGAAAGGGCACCCTCGCAAATCGTGAATATGTGCATTTAACTGCAATGACCACGCAGTATATAAATGAATAGAAACGACATAATATTAAGGAACGTTTCTGCACACGCGGAAGAGAAATAACGAATAAATGAAAAATGAGGCGAACCGCCCGGGAATCGAACCCAAGGCCTTCCAATTGCCGGTTGGATGCGCTACCATTACACCACGGACCTCAATCATTCACAAATCGAAATTCTCCTACATAGGGCAGAAACCAATGCCCTGAAAGGGCACCCTCGCAAATCGTGAATATGTGCATTTAACTGCAATGACCACGCAGTATATAAATGAATAGAAACGACATAATATTAAGGAACGTTTCTGCACACGCGGAAGAGAATAACGAATAAATGAAAAATGAGGCGAACCGCCCGGGAATCGAACCCAAGGCCTTCCAATTGCCGGTTGGATGCGCTACCATTACACCACGGACCTCAATCATTCACAAATCGAAATTCTCCTACATAGGGCAAAAACCAATGCCCTGAAAGGGCACCCTCGCAAATCGTGAATATGTGCATTTAACTGCAATGACCACGCAGTATATAAATGAATAGAAACGACATAATATTAAGGAACGTTTCTGCACACGCGGAAGAGAAATAACGAATAAATGAAAAATGAGGCGAACCGCCCGGGAATCGAACCCAAGGCCTTCCAATTGCCGGTTGGATGCGCTACCATTACACCACGGACCTCAATCATTCACAAATCGAAATTCTCTTACATAGGGCAGAAACCAATGCCCTGAAAGGGCACCCTCGCAAATCGTGAATATGTGCATTTAACTGCAATGACCACGCAGTATATAAATGAATAGAAACGACATAATATTAAGGAACGTTTCTGCACACGCGGAAGAGAAATAACGAATAAATGAAAAATGAGGCGAACCGCCCGGGAATCGAACCCAAGGCCTTCCAATTGCCGGTTGGATGCGCTACCATTACACCACGGACCTCACGATTTGCGAGGGTGCCCTTTCAGGGCATTGGTTTCTGCCCTATGTAGGAGAATTTCGATTTGTGAATGATTGAGGTCCGTGGTGTAATGGTAGCGCATCCAACCGGCAATTGGAAGGCCTTGGGTTCGATTCCCGGGCGGTTCGCCTCATTTTTCATTTATTCGTTATTTCTCTTCCGCGTGTGCAGAAACGTTCCTTAATATTATGTCGTTTCTATTCATTTATATACTGCGTGGTCATTGCAGTTAAATGCACATATTCACGATTTGCGAGGGTGCCCTTTCAGGGCATTGGTTTCTGCCCTATGTAGGAGAATTTCGATTTGTGAATGTTTGAGGTCCGTGGTGTAATGGTAGCGCATCCAACCGGCAATTGGAAGGCCTTTGGTTCGATTCCCGGGCGGTTCGCCTCATTTTTCATTTATTCGTTATTTCTCTTCCGCGTGTGCAAAAACGTTCCTTAATATTATGTCGTTTTTATTCATTTATATACTGCGTGGTCATTGCAGTTAAATGCATATATATTATATATATATATTATATATATATATATATGATACACACAGACCGTGCATGGAACAAGGAACTCTTCTAGGATAATTAAATCCACTATAGTCGGAATAAGTAATGGTAAATGACAAATACTATAGTTTTTCTTTTTCATGATGCTAGCCCGACGCGGGCAACGGGTCACTTAGAAAGCGGTCCCAAAAATATAGTTTCCCTCACCAACTACATGCAAAGCAGATAGGATCGAGCTTTGGGACAGGATTTAGAGTTTAAAGCAGCCTAGCCCAGCTACATTTAGAACCTCAATATAAGCAAACACACGGTCTGTTTTTATCATAAAAAACCTCAGGGAACCATTCTGAGTTCATTCCCATCTTGAAACGGACATGTTATGTGCCTTGAAAAGTGGACGCTCAATTCTGCCAGTTGAGGTTTAAGTTTTGGTTTTTGGCTAAAAATATAATAGTTACCCCTTTTTCTTTGATGTATTGAATCTGATGTGAAGGCAGCGAGTCTTTTGCTTTTATTGAGGTTCTAAATGTAGCTGGGCTAGGCTGCTTTAAACCCTAGATCCTGTCCCAAAGCTGGATCCTATCTGCTTTTCAGGTAGCTGGTGAGGGAAACTATATTTTTGGGACCTCTTTCCGAGTGACCCGTTGCCCGCGTCGGGCTAGCATCATGAAAAAGAAAAACTATGGTATTTGTCATTTACCATTACCGTATTTATTCGGACTATAGTGGATTTAATTATCCTAGAAGAGTTCCTTGTTCCATGCACAGACTGTGTATTATAAAAAACCTCAGGGATTCATTCTGAGTTCACTCCCATATATATATATATATATTTATATATACAGGGTGTCCCATAAGTCCGGCATCATAGGAGAAATTCATATTTTTCTATTTCTACAAACCATAATTCATATTTTTCTTATGCTCGGGATGCCAATTTTCCGTCCACCATTCTGTTCAGTGACGAGGCTGCTTTTTATGGAAATGGTAGAGTAAATCGACAGAACACCCGCTACTGGTCTCAAAACAACCCTCACTAGTATACCTCTTCAAAGGAACAAGGTGCATCTCGAGTGATGGTATGGTGTGGCATTTGGAAGGATCGCATCGTAGGCCCCCTCTTTTTCGATGAACATGTCACTGGAGGCACCTACCTACGTATGCTCAAGGAAGAAGCATTTCCCAGTGTCTTGAACGAAGAAGGAAATTTCCCAACATGGTTCCAGCAAGACGGCGCTCCTGCACATTACAGCACCCAAGTAAGGGAATACCTGTACCAACAATTCCCTGGTCATTGGATAGGACGTCGAGGGCCTGTGGAATGGCCAGCTAGAAGCCCGGATCTCACTCCACTAGATTTTTATCTCTGGGGCCACTTGAAAGCGCTGGTATACGCAGAGAAAATTAGGAGTGTTGAACATTTGCGGCAGCGCATTATTGTGGCATGTAACACCATTACTCCTGACATCATTCACCGTGTGCTTGCTGACTGGGTATCACGTCTGAATTTGTGTATTGAAAACAATGGTGGACATATTGAGCACGTTCTGTAAATAAAAGCTTTTGTTTGGCCTTTTTTTATTATTTTTTCTATGATGCCGGACTTATGGGACACCCTATATATATATATCTATATATATATATATATATATATATAAACACACACATGGGATGAATTTCACAATTAAACACGTGGAATGAATGAATGCTGCAAGTCCATAAGGAAAAAAGAAAAACGATTCCAAGGCCTTTCGTGTATTCAAACCTACACCTTGTCAGGGAATGAAGACAGAAGGCAAGGTGCCCATAAATATATACAACGTAGCGGAAACCAAAGCAATTAACACATACTTAACAAGAATTAATGAGAGGCAGAAGGGATTTTAACAGGATATTGTTAATCTTATACATTCCCGCACTGATATTGAAATTGTTTTCAAAATGAATAAATGCACATTCTTGAATATTTCTTTCTATTATATCTCTGTTTTTAACAAGCGCTTTAGAACTATCCCACTTGATGCTATGATTACATCTATACATATGATTAAACAAAGCATTGGAATTATTAGCTGTTCTACACGCATATTTATGCTGTTTTACCCTAATATCTAACGTTTTACCCGTTTGGCCTATATATACTGAGTTACATTGTATACATCCAATGGAATACACACATCCAATAACATTTTCCGTGCTATTCTTTATTAGGCATGATTTAACAGTATTATTATACTTAAAGACTACATTGATGCCAATTGCTTTAAGTAAAGTCGGGAGATATTGAAAATTAACATGGTAATGTAGGCTAAGGATATTTTTTACGCTCAAATTCCTTTACAGTTACATTATTATAATACCTATTCTTGGCTTTCCTAAGCCAATTATCTAAAAATGAAATAGGATAACATAATTTAGTACCAATATTCATGATATTGCAGAACTCGGAATCTAAAAATTCAGGACTGACAACTCTCAATGCTCTAAGAAACATAGCAGAGAAAATAGAGGATTTAATCGAGGGATGATGATCTGAATAAAAATGCACATAAGAGTTATTATTAGTAGGCTTGCGATAGACTTCAAATTTGAACTGATTAGAGCATCTCCAAATTTTTAGATCCAGAGAAGATAGGCTTCCATCTTTTTCTTTTTCAACTGTGAACTTAAGAGATGGGACTAAATTGTTGAGCCTACCAAGAAATAAGTCAACATCCAAATTATTAAGCCAAAGGCATAAAATATAATCTATATACCTCTACCAAACCAGATTAAAATTAACAATCGAAGGCAAAATTCTACTTTCAAAAAATTCCATATATAAATTAGCTAGTACAGGTGAAAGGGGATTTCCCATCGCTAATCCAAACGACATAGCATAAAACTTATTTGTTAGCTCAGTAGGCTCCGTAACCTATAAGCTATCAAAATGGTTAGTTAGTTTATTAACGCCTTTAGTTGGTTCTATTTCTAAATCACATATTGTAAATAGTATGGATCTTATTGACAAACTGAAGTTTCCTAATGACCCTAATTTCAAATTGGTAAGCTTTGATGTATGCTCGTTATTCACAAAAGTCCCTGTTGATGACCTACTTCATTTTTTAAAAGATAAGATCTCTGAATATTCTTTCCCTGTTCAACACAACACTCTTATTGAGTTAATTAGGCTTTGTGTCAAAGATTGTAAATCTCAGTTTGAAAATAAGTTTTATGCTATGTCGTTTGGATTAGCGATGGGAAATCCCCTTTCACCTGTACTAGCTAATTTATATATGGAATGTTTTGAAAGTAGAATTTTGCCTTCGATTGTTAATTTTAACCTGGTTTGGTATAGGTATATAGATGATATTTTATGCCTTTGGCCTAATAATTTGGATGTTGACTTATTTCTTGGTAGGCGCAACAATTTAGTCCATCTATTAAGTTCACGGTTGAAAAAGAAAATGATGGAAGCCTATCTTTTCTGGATCTAAAAATTTGGAGATGCTCTAATCAGTTCAAATTTGAAGTCTATCGCAAGCCTACTAATAATAACTCTTATGTGCATTCTTATTCTGATCATCATCCCTCGATTAAATCCTCTATTTTCTCTGCTGTGTTTCTTAGAGCATTGAGAGTTGTCAGTCCTGAATTTTTAGATTCCGAGTTCTGCAATATCATGAATATTGGCACTAAATTATGTTATCCTCCTTCATTTTCAGATAACTGTCTTAGGAAAGCCAAGAAAAGTTATTATAATAATGTAACTGTAAAGGAATTTGAGAGTAAAAATGTCCTTAGCCTACCTTACCATGTTAATTTTCAATATCTCCCGACTTTACTTAAAGCAATTGGCATCAATGTAGTCTTTAAGTATAATAATACTGTTAAATCATGCCTAATAAAGAATAGCCCGGAAAATGTTATTGGATGTGTGTATTCGATTGGATGTACACAATGTAACTCAGTATATATAGGCCAAACGGGTAAAACGTTAGATATTAGGGTAAAACAGCATAAATATGCGTG
The DNA here is from genome assembly GCA_023014485.1 of Bathynomus jamesi. Lineage (NCBI taxonomy): Eukaryota > Metazoa > Arthropoda > Malacostraca > Isopoda > Cirolanidae > Bathynomus > Bathynomus jamesi. The sequence goes on from JAJOZX010001252.1 coordinate 416,315, forward strand.
TAGAACAGCTAATAATTCCAATGCTTTGTTTAACCATATGTATAGATGTAATCATAGCATCAAGTGGGATAGTTCTAAAGCGCTTGTTAAAAACAGAGATATAATAGAAAGAAATATTCAAGAATGTGCATTTATTCATTTTAAAAACAATTTTAATATCAGTGCAGGAATGTATAAGATTGACAATATCCTGTTAAAATCCCTTCTGCCTCTCATTAACTCTTGTTAATTATGTGTTAATTGCTTTGGTTTCCGCTATGTTGTATATATTTATGGGCACCTTGCCTTCTGTCTTCATTCCCTGACGAGGTGTAGCTCTGAATACACGAAAGAGCTTGGAATCGTTTTTCTTTTTTCCTTGTGGATTTGCAGCATATATATATATATATATATATATATATATATATGCACACACACACACACATATATATATATATATATATATATATCACACACACACCCATATATACAGGGTGTTTGAAAACTTTCTGTACAAATTGTAATGGGGGATAGGCAACACCAAGACAAACCCTTTTCGGCTATATTGGTGGAGCTGGTACATAAATGAATGAAAACAAGTGTACACGGCATGTTTATTTAAAGAAGGTGCTGAAAGTTGCGACCGGTAGCATCAATACATGCCCGACAGCGTCGAAGCATTGACCGACGTACACGTCGAAAGATTCCCGGCATTTCGGGAACAGTTCCAGCGGCGACAGCGATTCTTGCTACGAGGTCTTCTTCTCGATGGCCAGGCTACGGGCCCACTCCGGCCTATCCATCGGTCCCCAAAAGTGGCGTTCAGATAATCCCGCACATCGTTGCTGGAGTGTGCTGGGGCCCCGTCGTGTTGAAACCACATTCGTCTACGAATAGCCACGGGAACATCTTCCAGCAGTTCCGGCAACGTTTCTTCAAGAAATATCCGATAAACCCACCCGTCGAGTCGGGCAGGCAGCAGGTACGGCCCAATCAACTTGCCATGGGCGATACCCGCCCAAACATTGACGGCGAACCGTTCTTGATGAGCATGCACCCGTGTAGCATGTGGATTTGCGTGCGCCCACACGTGAGAATTGTGCATGTTAAACACACCCTCACGTGTGAAACAGGCCTCATCTGAGAACAGCACATAAGCCGGAAAATTAGGCTTCACAGCTGTCTGCTGCAGAAACCAGCGTGCGAA